>BSBM01000402.1:12825000-13035000 GCA_027924585.1 Larix kaempferi
TGCATATTTTTCATGAATGAACTTCTAACCTTAAGTTGAGCCTCATAACTTTGTCCCCTGGGTTTGCAAAACCATAGAAAAATCAAATTGTTTTCTTAAAACTCGCCCTTACTTTCCCACTGCATATTTTCGCGGCCTATCCATACTCACCAGAGTGAAAATTCCTCTATTGTCGTGCCCCGTACTGTGTAGAACAGGAAAATCCATAATTTTCGCTCCTGGGTTGCCTAGAGACCCTCAAAATTTCTCTGTGAATGGTTATTTTATGGTTTATAATTTTTGGTTTCTGATCTCCTGCCCAAGCTTTCTCTTGCTGATAGTGCTCAGACTTCTGTGACCTGCATGACTGCACTACATCACTTGCATTTTCTTTCTTTTTGGAACCTTTGACCTTTGCTTGATTTTCAGAATCCTTTCGTAGCCACTTTGAGCAATTTAATATCTAGGTCATTGTTTGAGTGTACCCTACACATCCATCACTCACTACACTTGGTCTGCACATTCACCCTGATATCCATTAGCAAAGTTGCAAGTTATCTTGATTTATGTCATTTATTTCTTAGGTTTTGGATTTTATGATTTTATGTGACATAGTGAACTAGGTCATTTACCTTCTTGTCATAATTGCAAATATTGGTCATTTCTGAATATTCAAGGTCATTTTACCTTATACATCTGAATCCTTGAGTACATTATTGGAAAGATTACATTGTTTTGTTTTGAAAATGCATCTTTACATCTCTGTTTCCCTAAAACTGATATTTCAGAACTTTTTCGAAACTTTCTCTCTTTTGTTGAAAATACCAAAATTGTTTTTGCATTTAGAAGGCATCTATCAGCTTTTACTTGTCATGTACTTTTCTCATTAGAAGTAGAGAAATATTGTTGGATTCATTCGCTTTGAAAGAGTATTTTTTAGTTTGCATTTGCATTTTGCTTTTAGGATCGAAGAACTCTCTCCTTACTATAGCTAGCTATTCATTGAAAAGAAATGCATATTTGATTCATTTGCATATGCATGGTTTGAGTCAAGTCACAACATCATCTAGTTGCACTTCAATTCACCTGATTGAGTAAAAAAACCACTAAAATTGATCTCCCTAACTCAACTCATCTTAACCTCACTTGAGGATAAAAAATAATCTGTTAGTTAGGTAGGACACTGGGGATAGGAATCCAAATAATTCCCCCTTGTCATGTTCATCCGAGAGATAGTTGTTTTACTCTAGGGTACTAAAATCCTCTTGTACTTATTTACACGGGATCGGTTTGTGGGGAGGGCCTCCCATTCCACGGGGGTAAGCCACGAGGACAGGTTCCAGATGGACTTTGTGGAATGTCGCACTCCACTTAGCGCCTAAGGACATCTATCCATTGTCTTCCTTATATTTTCCGTATAGGTGATACGAGGGCTCAAAGACATAAGTGCCAGTTAACCTTCTTTGACATGTCATGAATGAGGTAGCTTAGTGTATTTTCTTCTAGGGATCTTTTACCCAGGATCCCTTTCGGTAGAGGGATATCCTTCCACTTTGGTCTCTCATTTCGTATTGTTCGACTTGGATTTCATCACCTTGCGAGGGATACGATCTGTTGAGGTCTCCAGATACTAGTTATGAAGTTTTCTTGCTATTTCATCTTTAGAGGGTTTTTTTATTTTTAGTGTTGCTTGTTGACATTCTGGCCATTTTGTTATAAGCTCGCTTGCTGTGATACCAGTCCTAGTCAAGTTTTTTTAGTTTGTTCTTTTTGGCCTGTGAGCCTTTTCTTTTTCTAGCTCCCCTTTTGCACACTCGGTTTCTCTAGGGTTTTTGAGTTCTTTTTCATGAGACTTTCCCCATAAAAGTTTCATTTAGGTCCATGGAAGATCAACAAAAATCAAGGAGACAACAAGGGAACAGTCGCGAGACAATACCTCCAGTTAGCCAATCTTCATCATCATGCTTACCCAGTCCACCATGGAGACCAGCTGGTCGGGGAACCGTTCCACCATCAACAAGTATGACACCATAAGCAACTATGGTGCCATTAACACATACCACAGTTCCCACGACTAGTACTCTTCCCGAGACTAGTACTCTTCCAAAACATAGTACGGTAACTAAAACTAGTGCACCACCTTAGTCCACTGCTGTGCCATAAATCGCCATCGCAATGGAGACCACTTTAGCCCCTGATGTTAGTGTCTCACTTTCAACCACTGTTCTTTGGGAAAATATTGTTCCTCCAGAGACTAGCACCTCAACGACGCTATTTGATGTCCCTAAGGATACATCGAGATCATTGAAGAATCTGAACCCCTAGACAATTCCAATTAGCTACCGACTTTATCCAACCTCCTCCACCATGGAGAGACCCACTTGTTACAACTTCTTCCATGAGTATATGTATCTATGACATTGGATCTTCTAGAAATCAACCTTTAAGAATGCATTCCCCTAACCTTCCTTCAGCCGACGAAACTATGGCATCCATACACACCGATATGGTAAGTATAGCCAAGGAACAAGTGGAAACAGAACAATTTAGAACTGAAGCAGCTCACATACTGGCTACAGTCTTGCAATAGCCACCTGTGACCACTTTTCAAGCGGTTGACCCTTATGATTCCCGCATACTCTGATCTTCCTCCCATGATAATTCTTACGATGAGTCATTTATAGGTTGGTTAGGACCGACAGACTGGACCATTCCACACCCTGGTGATTTAGGGACACACGTTTTTTATCCAGCCTTTTCACTTTGGAACACATCTCTGGGCCAAGCCCTCGACGATTTACGCACTCCTCCCATACCCATGCAACTGACGCCTGAAATTCCTCTCCAACCTTCCCCACTTATATTACCAGAAGAAATTTTTGGCACTTTTTCGGGGAACACCTCTACTATGAGAACAAACCCTACTTTCTCGTCATCTTTACCATATGGAACTAGTGCACCATCATCTTCACAAGTCAACCCCGCTCATGTAGTTACTCAATCGGCACAACCCAACCCTTCTGGTGCACCCATTGGAATACCATCCATCTCTATTGTTCGAACACCAAATGTGACTGGAAGTCAATCTTTAGCCATAATATACACTATTTTCGGAGGACAACCGTTCATTGGAACCACAGTTAGTACTATTAACCAACCTCCTCTGACTGGACCATCTCCTACGTGGGGACCTCATACTTCACTATTTGGAGGACAACCATTTGTTGGTGCCCCAAGTGGGACTAACCAACAACCTCCTCAATCGGCATCATCCGCCCTTTGGGGACCTCACACCTCATATTTGGGAGGACAACCATTTTTTGGTTCCATGAGTGGAACCAATCAACAACCTCCCCCATTAGTATCCTTTGCTCCGTGGCGACAACACACTCAACCTGGCGGTGGAAAACCTGTTGTCAGTACCCCAGGCAGGTCCATCATACCATTTACCTTGTCAGGACCAATTCCTTCTTTGGGACCTCAGATCCCACCCACTGGGGGGAACTCCACGATTGGAACCCAGAATCAAGCTGCGGGGAAACTTAATCAACATCAGACCTACCCCACCCCTAACTTGAATTTTGGAATAGCCTCTTCCAGTGTCTCTTATACCAAATGGATCCCACCTCAAACTTAGCCTCTCATCTAGAGCGACGCAAATAATCTATGGAATCCATTCTATTCGACACCCCCCCTAGTCAAGGTATGGGTAATACGTCCAACCAGGGATTTGGAAACATTCCATGGACTCAACAACCCCAGGTTTCCACACCATTCATCCCCACTCAATAGTATGTCCAACAACCGACATCTAACTCGATTCTGAATGAATTCATCAATCCTTTGATTCCCAACCAAGAGTCGGTCAATCAGATGGTTTCTAATATGCAAAAATTCCAATAGTACCCCACATATAATATGTTTGGGTACAACATGCATCAGTATACAGTGCAGGGCCCCAAAGGCATCCTAACACACCATCAGTACTACTCATACTCGCAACCCAATCTACAATATCCATTCCTAGCCACACTAGACTTACCCGACTTGTCTAGACTTATCAACGATCCTATTTGGCACGAACCTCATTGGCCACCCATCCCTGCCAAACTACCACTAGACATCCCAAAGTTCTATGCAAAACTTGGGGAAGATCCAAAAAATCACATTATGACATTCCATCTTTGGTGTTCTTTAAACTCACTGATGGATGATTCTATTCGATTACGGCTCTTCAAACGAACACTCATCAGAATGACAACAAAATGGTATATCGAGCTTCCTCAACACTCCTTCAGAGATTTCAATACCCTGGATATGCAGTTCTTGAATAACTTCTAGCTCCCCATCCAATATGAGATTGGAACAGACTTGTTAACTTTGCTGCGTGAATCCACTGCCACACATCTATTCGATCACATTCATGAGTGGCGACAACACCGAAGATTAATCAAAGCACCAATTCTAGACCAATTCTTGGTTGATTGGTTCACCAAGTCATTTATGCCACCTATTGCTAGGGATATTTCTATGGACGGACCTGTCACAAAGGAACAAGCAATTTCTCGTGCACAGTATATGGATTTGGTTTATACCCAATCCAGAACATTATACAAGCTCATTCCTCACGCCTCCCACACCACCACTGATCCAACAAAGCCCACTACTAAACCTCCTATCGATGGAATAGTTGGTTCTATGAAGGCTCAGCCTGTAACCAAATTGAGTGGAAAACAAAATACTACTGTCCCACCTCAAACTCAAGCTACATCTAAGACATCTACTTCTCCTGCTCAGTCCTCCAAGGTGGACGTCGTTAAATCATTGTCACAACAATTCGGAGGGAAAAAGAAGAACACTGAAGGAAAACCCAAGAAATCTTCTACTCGGCAGGACAATCCCAAACCTCAATAGACCAATAATGAAAACAAACCTAGACGGAAATCTAAGTTTCCCTGCCTCATCTGTGAGGAAGATCATTACACGAGAGATTGTCCTTACAAAGAGGAAGTCAATAAATTTGTAAAAGGCTCTTCCTGCCCGACATTATTAACCGACCCTTTTCCTCATCAACAACAACAAATGGTCACACATGATCCCCTGCAAGGGGCAACCAAAACAACTCTTCTAGAGCTGAAAAATCCTCGAATCGAGAAATTCTCATGACGAGAAATGAGACAGTTCACATATCTACACAATCAAAGACATATGATTCTGTCCCAAGTTCGAACAAAACTGAGACTACCAAAGGCCAGTCTCCCACAGATGATCCTCCTTTGATGCCTCCTTCTAATGGTCATCTCCATATTGAAAGGCCCGTCACTGATACCATGTTGCGCCCACCCAAGGCCACTATTCGAAACGAGACATTTAATCCAAACGCCCAAGCGGCCCAAAACTACAACATCGTTGAAGACCTAGCTCAAGCACCTTGTGCCATGCCTACTCTCGAAGTTCTACAACACTATCCTACACAGTGTAGAACCTTGTTATCAACACTTGGAGTCATTGATCTGGATTCCTCCAACACATTTTTGTTCAACTTGGAATATTTCAAGCCAAGGCTTTCTCACAAGTTGGCCTTCCAGATTCATACTAGGATTTGTGGAAACAACATCCATCGTACTGTTCTGGATGAATGTGCCTCAACTTCCATTATGTCTTTGACCTGCTGGAGAGCTAAATGTTCTCCAGAATTAACCTAGTCTCCAACCACCTTAAAATCATTTGGTGGATGCGGTTTCCAACCATATGGACTCATCCCTTCGCTTTCCTTTGAGCTAGGGGGAAAAATTGTATCTATTCATGTGGAAATTGTTGATGCTCCATTAGACTATAAAATCTTACTCGGCCATAACTGGTTCTATGCCATGACCGCCGTAGCATCCTCTGTTTTTCGTTTAGTACAATTTCCTCATCAAGGAATGATTTTCACTATAGATCAGTTATATTTTTCTACTCTGGACATACATCAAAATTCCATTAACAATGTCCTGTTGCTGGCACATGCCCAACCTCACTTTGAAGACATTGGCATTGGTCTCTTGAAAGATTCCTCCATTATCAAAATTTTTCTGAAACTCCCACCCCCAAATTTTCCAATTAATATGATTTCGATGAGCACATCTCACTCCTACGAATCTGACAATTCCTAGGTGATACCTAGTCCTTCTGATTTTGACACCCTCGGTCTTCCATGCCTTTGAACTAGAACTTAGCAACCTACCAAGCGATTAAATCAACTTCTGACTGGATCAACATAATCGACCATCATATGGTGGCACATCCTCCACCTCCCATCCCTTCATATTTTCCCTATACTAAATGCCTTACATAGATTTTTCCCTCGAACAAATCTATTATGGATATTATGAGCATTGACGAACCACCCTGGGAAGATCGCCACCATCAGTCTTCTTTCCCTACCATTTAGGAGATATATATTGATTCCAAATCCATTGTTTCACTGGACAATGTCAACACTAAGACCCCCATACCTACACATGACGTGTTTTTCGAAAGGGAGCTTAGCAAATATCATGGAAACCATTCCCATTGACATATCCCTGAAATATGGTGTCGTGGAACACATCCGTTTGGGAAAAACATGCACACCTACTGAGGTAGAGTTCTATACTGCCCTATTCAAATAATTCCGTGATGTTTTCGCTTGGAGATATGAAGAAATGCCAGGAATAGACCCCTCCATTGTGGTTCCTGAGATACAAGTCTATCCTGGTGCCCACCCAGTACCGCAAAAACTTCGACCCATGCATACTCGTAAAAGGGATTCCATTAAAGCGGAAGTTGAAAAACTTCTTCGTGTTGGTTTTATTTATCCTATCCCATTGACAGATTGGGTGTCCAACATCATTCCCGTCACAAATAAACATGATACGATTAGGGTTTGTGTCGAATGCAGAGAATTGAACAAAACTTTTCCGAAGGGAAACTACCCAATGCCTTTTATCGACCAGATTATCGACAACTATGCCGGGAGTGTCATATTTTGATTCATGGATGGCTTCTCTGACTATAATCAGATCGAGATACTCCATTTTGATCAACACAAAACCACTTATATCTGCCCATGGGGGACCTTTGCATACCGCAAGTTACCCTTTGCTCTTAAGAACGTCAGGGCCACTTTTCAACGGGGCATGTCATACGCCTTTCACGGTATCAAGCATGTTGTGGAACCTTATCTGGATGACCTACCCGCATATTCCAATACACAAGAGGACCATCTAGAACATCTAAGTGCAATATTCTCACGATGTCTTCACTACAACATTATCCTGAATCCACACAAGTGTGTTTTTTGTGTCGAAGCCGACATATTGTTAGGATTCATTATCTCCAAGGACGGGATACGCCTTGAACCTGTGAAGGTAGAATCCATCTTGGCTTTTCCTTCCCCATCCAACATTACAGAACTCCAGAGTTTGCAAGGGCATGCAAACTTCTTACGCCGCTTTGTCTGTAACTTCGTCGAGATCACTAAGGGCTACATGAGGCTTCTCAAAAAATATATTCCTTTCATCTGGGATTACGAATCCAAACAGTCTTTTGACAACTTAAAAAAGGCCCTTACCAACGCTCCCGTAATCCAACCCCCCAACTACACATGGGACTATATTTTATATCTCGCTGCCTCTACCACCACTATCGGTATTGTGATTGTTTAGGAAGACAACAACAGACAAGAACATGTTGTCTACTATCTCAGCAAGAGTCTTATAGACTCTAAGACAGGCTACTCACATGTGGAGAAGCTGGCTCTGGCCACAGTTTTTGCGGTCCAGATATTTAGACACTACATTCTGCTTCGCAAAACCACTGTTATCGCGGACTTCAACCCAATGTATTATATCCTAACATGGCAAGTGCTAGGGGGAAATTATTCTCGTTGGATTATCGTCCTTCAGGAGTTCAATTTGGCATTTTTGACAACAAAATCCAAGAAATCCGTGGTATTTGCGGAGCTGATTTGTGCATTTCCCCATGTCGATGATCAATCAGAGCCCATTGATTCATTTCCTGATGAATCTTTGTTCCTCATCGGCATGATAGACCCATGGTATGGAGACATCCTGATGTACCTCCAGACCCAAGGCTTTCGGCCTAATATTAACTGTGACGAACGTCATCGTATTTTACACCACACCAAGTATTATTGTATCATCGTGGTATTGACTCTGTACTACGTTGTTGCTTAACCCTCGACAAAGCCGAACACGTGTTGAATGACTGCCACTCTGGAGCATGTGGTTGTTACCTCTCTGGGATGGCTACTACCCAGAAGATCTTACGAGAGGGCTACTTCTGGCCTTCAATCTTCAAAGACTGCTTTGAAGCGGTTAAGAAGTGCCCACAATGTCAATTTTTCACTCCAAGAAATGCTCATAGACCGCTCCTCTCCATCTAGTCATTGCCGTTGGCCCCTTTGCAAAATAGGGTATTGATTTTATGCATTGTAAGCCCACTTCACTTGGGGGGCATAGTTATGTCATCGTCGTCGTTGACTACTTTACTAACTGGGCTGAAGCTATGCCTACATATTCCGAAGACGAAAAAATGACAACATTGTTCATATTCAATCACATAATAGCTAGGTTAGGAGTCCCAAAGGCCATCGTAACCGATCATGGCTCACACTTCAGGAATCATATGATGGAAGAGCTAAGTGCCAAGCTAGGTTTTCACCATGAAAACTCAACCCTGTATTACCCACAAGCTAATGGCCAGGTAGAGGTGATTAACAGAGTTTTGAAACGCATGATTCAATGCACTGTGGGCACACAAAAATCCAACTGGCACTTAGCCCTCTTTTCAACCCTTTGGGATTACCAAACTTCACTCAAAAACGAAACCGGGTTCACACCATTTCAACTGGTTTATGGCCTGGAAGCCGTCTTACTGATTGAGTGTGAAATACCATCTCCGAAACTAGCAATAGAACATTTACCTAACACCACCTCTGAAGAGGAATGGTGTCTATATCTAGCCAAGCTAGATGAAACTTGCCGAGACGCTGCACTCGCTAATGAAGATCATAAAAAGCACGTCAAATCATAGTACAATAAATCCGTTCAACCTCGGGTATTCAATGAGGGTGACCTATTCCTTACCCATGATCAAATGCATGACAAACTAGGTAAGGGAAAATTGGAATCTATGTGGTACAACCCCTACGTCATAAAGCATGTGCTAGAGAAAGGAGCTTATGGGCTTGTTGATGCTGATGGTATACCTTTGGGTCATCCCCGCAATGGGATCTACCAAAAAAGATTCTATGCGTAGGTCTATCCTGCGTATAACATGTTGTACATAATGTATTTAGTATGTTTTTCAATTTGCTTTTTGCGTGTGAAGATTCTATCTCATGCAATGTTATTTATCTCGACTTGTGCTTGTATGCATAGATGTCGGCGTATTATGGATTCATGGATGGTTCAAGTTGACATACCCGGAACCTTTCTTTCGCCCCATGGGTACTGTATTCCCCTGCTGTCAAGTTGATATCCTCGGGTGGCATCTTTCTAGGCCCCGTAACAAACAACATCGCGGAGTACCATTTAGTTGTCAGAATCCTAATCGAAGTTGCTTCTCTTGGGATACAAACCTTTTTACTCTACCTAAACTCTCAACTCGTAGTATCTCAGTTGAATCGCGTCTACACCATTCGTAATCCTACATTACTTTGATTTTATAGAAGGGTACGCCTCTTGGAAAGATCATTTGACTATATTCAGTATCAACATGTACCAAGAGAATTCAATATGGTGGTTGATTCATTAGCTAACTATATATTGGATTGGCATCTGGCCCACATATGAACAAAAGAATCATAACAAACGCATACAGAAAATGTAAATACACAACTCGTAGTAAATAAACAAGCTATAGAGATAGATCCATATATGTAAATATCATGTAAAAGGTGTTTTTCCTGAAGTACAATATCACGATGAATCCAAAAGACAAAATTGGGATCATGTCCCATACAAAATTGGCTCTCTGGTCTACATATCGTGTACATACCGCTAACAAACACTACTACCTAAACACTAATCATCGGGCTCACAGTGCTCGTGATAGCATATGACTTCTCTTGCCACATGGTGGAGCAAACTACCAATACGCTCCCGGACACTCCAACAGTGTGCCTCTGGAGATGGAGATATATACCAGGCATTCTCATAAGAGGGACACCCATCGTCAAACCCTGGAGGTTCCGCTCAACATCATGGATCCCTCCTACCTCCTCCTCCTCCTCCTCATGCTCGACATGCTGCTAGACCCCTCCTCGACGTAGTAGTGAATACCCCGCTGGTCCCCATGGTCCGTGATCTATGACAGTACACGTACACATGTTATATCTCTTTCAAGCATTAAAAAACGACAAATATATATATATAATAAAAATTACCAAAAACACATATATGTGAATGTCACATACCTGAGTTGTCCCAATCATCATCTTCAGGCAATTCCAGATTGATATCCTCACCGAAATCCACCCAATCATAGGGATATTCCTTGATCGTGATAACCTGATCCTCGAGCCACAAGAAGAAGTCCTCGCCAAAAGCTAGGACCTGCGGCCCGCTGAGGCATCTAGCATAGTTGCTCCATCTCCACATCCGAGGCTCAAATGCAGAACAAATTGGTCTGGCTATCTAAGGGTGCAATAGTGGTAACCTCTCCAGGAAGAATGTGACCAGGATAGTTCCACATCCAAACTGATGGATATCTCTGTTCCTGCACTTGGTCAACTGATATTTGAGGTTCACCAGGACCCCTTCACACTAATTCAATAGTGTTGGTGCCATGCATTCTATCGCATAGGTCATTGTGTTGTCGTTGCATAGTGGGAACCCACACTACCTACTACACGTGCAATTGTATATATAATGGTTCTCAATGGAAGCTCTATCACATCCTCTATGGGAACCTTCCCGCTCTTCTTGCGGGAACCCTGTCTGCAATAATGGGAAACATACGTGTACGTGGTCTCCTCCGTGGTCCTGTGCCCAGACAGATTGAACCGTGCCCCTCTCTTGGATAGACCACTCAAGAAGTAAATGTCCTCAATATCTATCTCGAGGGTGTGCTCTCCAATCTGGAAAGCTTGGATATCACTATCCCACATCTGAATGATGTAATTTAGTAGCTTTCCCTATTTGTGTATGCCCTTTGTTTTGAAAATTTTTAGTAAGCCACATTCCTGTAGTGCAGTTAGTGTGACATTGTCTTGTAGAGCTATTCTATCATCGTCTTCCTGTTCTCTCTCTTTCCAATCAACCATATTCACTCAAATGAGTTGCAAACACCTGCAGATCATCAAACAAAACATTCATGAGAAGATGGAAACCTGATTTCATGCCCCATAAGAGAAACAAACTTACATTATTTTTACTCCACATATTTTCGCGCCTGGGTACTCTCTAGGCACGCGAAAACTGGATATTTTCACGCCCCCCATCAAGGCCATAACGTAAAAATTCTGAGATTTTCACACCTCTCGACATAGGGAGGGTGCGAAAATCTAAGAAGGAGAAATTTTTTCTTTAGGGCTTCTCCTAGACCAGAAAAAATGACATGAAAAAATGGCATGAAAGGATTAAATGAAAGCTAAGGTTGTGAAGATCTACCTGAAATGAACGGCGGTGAAAATAGTGCCCCGGATCTCCCGATATCTTTGCTTGAATATTTTCCCTCTTTAAGGTAAAAAACACTTCTTTGGGTAAAAAACCAACAAATGACAATGGGTAACTTCCCTTTTACCTTCTTTTATACATTTTCAATAGATGTTTTTACCCATTATTTTATTTGAAAAGCCTTTTTTTGGGTTAATTCTTCATTTTGATGAATTAATGTTTGCTCCTAGGGTTTTTTGACCATGTCTGACAGGTTTACACGCATTTTTCATATTGGTATTCGATTTTGACCTTCATTAGAGCTCACTTTATCTTTTTCGTGCTCTGGAACTAAACCTGAAAAAGATTCCAAGTGCTTTCTCACATATGTGTCGTGCTTGTGAAACCTAAGAAAACCGTTGTCGAGCTTAGTCAGTTTTACTCATGCTCGTAAAATGATGAGGAAAGTATCGTCTCAGTGTTATTTTAGTCCTTTTTCGAACTAAGATGATTAACTCATGAAGATGGACCTCAAGAGTTCTCTTTAAGCTCTTTTCAGACTCCCTCATTTTGAAAAGATCACCAAGTGTCTTGTCTCTTTCACACTTGTAAAAGTATTTGAAAGGACGTCTATTCGGTGGTAGGTTACCCCTTTTTCGGGCCATCTAGACTGTTTACGAGAAAGGTATACCCCAGTCAACCTTTGATTGGGAGAGTTCTTCCAAATATCATTTTATACTTTTTCGGGTCTAGGGACTAACCTATTACGAAAAAGTCAATTCTGGAGTCTTCTTTAAGTTATTTCAGACTCTCTAAACATGAAAAACTGTCGAGTTTGCCTTCTTTGGACTCGTTAAACCTTAACATTGAAGGGACCGCATTGGGACGAACCCCTCCTTTCTCAGGTTCGTAAAACATGTGAGATTGGAATCATCCATAAGATGAGCTATACCGAACATCTGCTATTCTCTTCAAGCTCGTTAAACCACAAAGAGGTACTCGTCATCTATGATGGGGGAAAATTGGGAAATGAGTCAAGTTTACCTTTTGGCAGCTTATGAGTCGTCACCTTTGAACATGGCGTACATCTATATCTTGTCTCATTTAGGTAGTTAGTTGCTTTGATAAGTTGTAACTACAGTCCTGCATCGTCTTCACTACGAGTCTACCAGTCCCGTTGTTATTTCTGCTAATTAATCCCAACTGCCAAGTCCTGTCGCATGCTGTTATATGTTCGAAGGATTATTGTTACCTTAAATCCACCCTTTGGCCCGTTTGTCAATCTGCCAGCCTTTTGTTAATACATACTCTTTTAGTCCATTGTTCCACACCTCCTCCCTATATCGGTTTCATGTCATTGATGTGGGATTCATTATGGCCCTCCTTCGATGATTCTATTCCTGTCGAGTTCAACTCATCATTTGGGAATTAGGATTAGGAACCAACTTTAGTAACTTGGTACTTGCATGCCTCAATGGAAGGTTTCCTCATATTCAACAGTAGGTTCTTATCATTGACCTCTAATCGAATAATTCCCCCAATGTTCGACATAAAAACATCTATTCACATTCAATGGATTGTACTGGAGATACCTTGGGAATCATCGTCGTCATTGGTGGTCTCCCTCACACTTGTTAACGATTCACATCATTGACCAATAATCAAGTGGTTCCCATCATGTTTGACTTCAACACCTTGTAATCACATGATTAGGATCGTGTCACTTCAGGATCAGGTAGAAGACCTCAGATGTTTTTGATATTACCCTTACGTCCGGGCTGCGATGGAAATTATTGAGTAGGTCTCTATACAAACATCATGTTGGTGACCTCAATGATGTATTATCGCACAGATCCACTTTGTATTGGTTGTGTCTATGTCATTGTCAGTTCATGGATCTACGATTGTTTGTAGTAGCCATGATTTGTCCATAGTCTATATCATCTCAGTTCTCTCATGGATCTGCAATGTATTGGTCAGTAGCCATGCTTCGAGTCAGTTGTTCACAGCATGGGTATGCCCGCCTCAGTGGTATTTTAAATTATGTGTTACTGCAGCTCCATTCCAACTCCCTTGATGCTATCTCCATGCGATTTATTGGTAAATTCTTTCGACCATTAGTTTCTTCTGACCTCACACTTTAGGGGGCATCTGTTATACCTCAAAGTTACACTTCGAGTCTCAGTGTCACTTCTTCATGACATATGACCTAGAGACACTTCCTCCTGATATGTGTCTTACCTTTGTTCCCCTCCTTGGTATCATATTGTAATGTCCCCATTCAAAAAAATATCAAGGAAAATTCCACCAACCTACTAGTTTCCTAGGTTGGGGTGGAGATATTAAAATTGGAATACGGAGACTAATAAACCCAAATGGACTTTGGTTTGGGAATAAATATATTAAGAGGGGAAAAATAAATATTTATAGTTATAAAATAAGATGGAACTTGGTCATGGAGACACATTGGTGGTGTGGGACCCCCAAAAAGCTAGATTCCCCATGCCACATGGCATTCCACTCTCACCCATTCGAATCCAAGGTGGAGACCACTATTCTTGGGATAGTGGGAAGGGCATATTACTTGGCATGACTCAATTAGGTCGAAATGTAAAGGAAGAGTAACTCCCATGGGAGAGGAAGAGGCATTTTGGAGCTAGTGGGACACTTGGGCTAGATTCACTAGCTTCTATGACATGAATGATGAAGATGCCTATGAAATTTTTGAAAAATCAAACCTAATGGCTGACATATGGCATACATGACATGTCAGGGCTAAAATTATCCTCCAAGAAGGCGCCCAAGTGAGTTAGGGCAGCCAAAGAGACACCAATTCGAATTTGGTGAAGGAGGAGGCTAGAATTGGAAGGACAAGTGGCATACTTGGGAATCTCTGAAGTCCCAAATTGAGTTGGCATGAAGCTCATGGGTGGAATTAGAATTCAGGAAGCCTTAGGAAGTTTATAAAATTCAGGAACAAATAACAAGACCAACTTTTTATCATTTTACATTTTTCATTTTGCATTTGGAGAGAAGAGCTAGTAGAGAGCTAGTCTACTTGCCTTAGCACCAATTTCAAGGGTGAAAGATTCGCATCCTAATTGGAAATTGGAGAGGCCATTCAAACCTTTCATTTGGATCTACAATGGATTCTTTAGTTATAGTTTGAATCTATAGTGCAGCTCGTGGTTCATTCATCTACAACTTGTTCTTGCATCTCTTTCACATTTTCTTGCATATTTGCCCCCCTGGAGGAATTGCGCCTTTCGTGAGATGATTATCTCTTTGTGATAGTCCAATAATATACATTTCTTTGTTTTCTTATATATATACTCTATATTTACTACTCAGAAGACTCTCAGGTTGAAAACCAAGTGAAACTATGTAAAAATACCAAACAATGCATAAATGATGCCATTTTCCTTAGATCTTGTTGTTGGAGCTTGAAGAGACATTACTTTGAATTGTATGAGTCATTCTCTATGATTTAATTGATTTATGGAGTGCCATTAATGTTCTGGATAAGTTTCATTAACATTTCACAAGTCATTGTGACCTAAATTTCAAATTTCATAACATATGGTGAAAATTACTAGCTTTTCCCCCTATGTGAAGCCTTGCGTATAAACATCTGATTTAAGGGAGTTGCAGAAGGCCATAGGAACTAATTGATGATACATTGGGGATATCATTAAATTCATTTATCAGGACCATACCTATGTTCTAAAATTTTTAAGGGTTTAACAACATTTGGAGAGCCATCCTTGTCCACTACCCTTGGGGGTTTTGAAGCTCGATTTGACTAGTACATTTCCCTACATTGTCCAGATTGTAAATGAATGTTGCAGAAGTGTTTTAAGGGTTTTTAAGCATCCATTAGCATCAATTATATGTCTGAATACCTTCAAAACTCATTCAGAACCCATTCGGAAGCAGTTGGGTCAATACTAGTCCAAGGGTCGAATTTGTTAAAAATTGCAATTTTTCCTAGTTTGTGCAAAATCTTGAAAAGGGACACTACACATCTGGACACCTAGGATACAAATCCAACCTTTTTCAATCGAGAGACAACCTGATGGGCTAAGTGTTAGCTCCATTGACTTTGTTTTGCCCTAATTTTTGCAGCCTATCCATAGACCAATACGCAAAAATCCCATATTTTCGCGTGGTGCATAACTGCTGGGGCGCGAAAATGACAACATTTTCGCGCAATGCCCAGCTTCCAAGGCGCGAAAATCCCACAAATAGAATTTGTGCATGAATCTTGGATATTCAACCTCCAAGATATTTCTTTGGGATTGACTCACCTGATTCGATCTGAACCTACTCTCCTTGTTTAGCTTGATTGATCCACTAAACTCTCATTAGATCTACCTTCCTCTCCCTATGGTTATCTTCCCAAGTGCTATAAAGGAGAGGTCATCCATGAGCCAAAGGTAGGACAATTTGGGGTATCAAACCTATGAACCTAGAAGGTTTGTAGAGATAGAAAAAGGGAGGAAGCTTTGGAGCTGGAGGTTGCTTGGACATTAAGGAACTCTTTGTAAGTGTATTCAAGTTTCTAATCAATAATAACTTGTCTTATTTCCCACTTTATGTGTATTATGTTTCAATCATTGCCATGAAGTGTATTAAGTAGAGTTTAGATCTAACTTGCATTTCAAGGTATTTGGAAGATCGTTTGTTTGTCTTTTTTTTTATCTTGAAAGGTCCAACTTGGGAGCTTCAAGACTAAATCCATCTGCGGGACGAACATCGATTTAAGGTGAGTGGAATTCATTCTCCATTTTCAAGTACGTTTAATCTTGATGTATGAGTTTGGTTTAGGATTTTAAGGGTGCATTTGTTGTATACTGTCTTAGATTATGTGTGTGTAATATCGGCTTGATCTAAGAGAACCTCTTCTTATCTGTAGGAAGAAAGTTCTACGACAATCCAATCTAAAATTACGTATATAATACATAATATGAACTTAATTCAATAATTTTTGTAAAGTGAACTTTAGATTTTGAACTAAATTACTCAATCTTTAATTAATATTTCCACTTAATTTTATATTTAAAAAATAAATAAATTAACAATTGTATCTAAATAACTTCAAATATATGCCAAATAACATTAGAACCTTGAATAAACATGTTGTTTTAAAATTTTTATATATGAGCATGTTCCCAAAGGGTAGGGGAATGCTTCTGAGGCTCCCCACCCATGTTCCCTTTTGGTGGGGATGCAATAAGGAATGTTCCCTTCTAAAAATGAAATGCTCCCCCACTACCTATTGGCCAAAGTTCGTTGTTTCAAGGACAAATGAAGAGGGACGTATCAAGCACAACCGATCTGGTTGGTGAACCATTCAAGACTATATAGAATGTAAATTATTTTGATTAATATGACAATTTTTTCATTGTTGGTCGTTAACACAAAATTAGTACTTGCCTTGAATAATAATCATCGTTTTTAAAATTTTTTAAATAATCTAAGCTTAATAAAAAACACATCAAAAATAAAATAAATAATATGTGAATTATAATTACTATGTTTTGTTACATCATTACATATATCATTTAGAATTTATTAAGTTAAATGTTATTAATCTATTTTTTATATAAAATTTTAATAATTTTTATTTCAAATTTTATATATTTTAATTTTATTTTTAATATTTTACCAAATATCTTTTATATTCAAGTTTATATTATTCTCTATAACTTTCTTTAAATTTTTAAAGATATTGGAGATATCCCAAAATTTTAAAAACATAATTCAAATCATTCAATATTAAAAAAAAATAGTAATAATAACCAAATTCATAAGGTTAATAAATCTAAAAATGATCCTTCAAAAATTAATAATTTGAATAACATATAAACTAAAAATTGAGTGGAAACATAGCATCAAACCAACTCTACACCAACATAGATCTATCTTAAACCCGTATCTATCAAGCACGGAGAGGGATCCAATTTCTTGAGGTGTATTTCTTTTTTTAAATTTAAACTCAAGAAATTTGATCTCTCTTGATTGATAGATCCGGGTTTAAGTTTTAAGTTTTTATTTTATAAACGAACATCTATTTTTTAATTACTTTTCATAATATTTTATTTTATGAACCAACATGGATTTTTTAAATACTTTCCATAATTTTTTTATTTTATGAGCTGACATGAATTTTTTAAATTATTTTGTTACATCACAAACGTTACAACATCTCCCCCATACTGGACTGTAGAGCACCTAGTTTTACTCGGTGCAAAAAGTTCTTTTTTGCATACATTAAAAATTGTATTTTAATCATTTATGCTTTCTAACTTTTCTCCACACAATTATTTCATTCGTTAAAAAAATATTTTTGAAATTATTACTGTTCCTCATGAGAACTCACACATATTCCTAAATAATATATTTAAAATTCCTTACCATCTGGACTAGACACCGTATATGGATAACTAGAGATGCCATAATGCAACATGGATAACATGTCTACAGTCACCGCAATCCTGCTAAAAAGAAATCTCCCCATCATGATAAGCTGGTAAGTTTGTTAATAAAAAATACATTTTCGGTTTGATAACCAGGCACCCATATGAGAACCAAGTTTTCATAACAGGAATATGTATGATTGTCTTCATCTCTTACCAGACTATTTGAACCTGCATCCTCAGTAGGTAGGATGTCAATCATCCATCCAACCCAAGATGAAGTGTTCTTGTACAAATTCAACTCTAAGCTCCATGATGGTAAAGCTGCTAACCAGGCACCCATATGAGAACCAAGTTTTCATAACAGGAATATGTATGATTGTCTTCATCTCTTACCAGACTATTTGAACCTACATCCTCAGTAGGTAGGATGTCAATCATCCATCCAACCCAAGATGAAGTGTTCTTGTACAAATTCAACTCTAAGCTCCATGATGGTAGAACGGTTGTCCAATCTTCTCATTGCAAATAGCATGCTTTTAGAGATGTCATCCCTCTAACTGATTTAGGCAGGGTCTTGGTAACAGAGAATACTCTCTCCTGTAAAGATCCTCGAATTTCCTTAGCTTTCCTATTTCCTCAATAATTTATTTTAAGCATTCACATAATGAAATATTAAGATATTCCATCTTTCCAAGTTTTCCAATAGATGCTAAAAGCTCTTTCAAACCAAGAAATGCAAAAAGTCTTAACATTCTTAAAGAGCTAAGCTTCCCCAATTCATTAGGTAATTTTTGAAGAAGAAGATCTACCACTTTTGACCAAAAGATGTGTCACAAATACCAACGGGCATCTTCTACAAATCACAGCAATAGTCCAAGTTAAAATATGGCATTGCAAGAAGCTTTAGGCTTGACTGCGTGTGGTTGAAGCTTTGGTCCTTTGTTTTATGTTTTTCGTTATGCTCCCTCTTATATGACATTTGTTTAAGATCTTGATGCATGAAGTCTAATTCAAATGTGTCAATATTTACATTTGACCTTTATATCTAGCTCAAGGTTCATTAATTTTTCTATGAACCACTACACCAACCCCATTACATGATTGTTGCTTCTATTATAGTGTCATCATCTTTCTTCGTATTGATGTTGCACTTTTCCTATCACATAACCGTAGACAATCATTATGGATTGTGACTAAGTTCTTCTCCCTTGAATACTCCTTTGGGATTGACCATCTAAATTCTTCAAGAATATAAACATCAATTGTTTCTACTAGCTCCTTACATGTTCACTGGTATACTAACCGTAAAAAATTCTCTTTCGATATTGGAGCTTTGCTTTGATTTCTTAGTGGTTGCAATGAATATTGTAGGAAACATCACAGGAGGCTCGACTAAAGTCCCTGCCTTTGAAAATTTTAAAATTAAATAACAAATATCATTACTTACCAAAAAAAATATTATTCAAAGATGAAGAACGAATTAAAAAAGAGAAAAGATCATGTATGTGTGGATACTTATACTTTTTAAATTTAAATACATAAAAGTTCATATATATAGTAATGGATAAATCCTCCATTACAAAACTATGATTCCTTGGTTAGAAAATTGAAGTTTTCTTTTCTATTTTTGAAAGGTAAAAAAAATATAAAAATAAATTAATATATGTATTAAATTTTATGAATTTGTATTAATATTTTCTTTAAATACTTTACAATTATGGACATATAATGTTTAAAAATAATATAATTTTTTTCTTATATTTTTATATTTAAAGATAGTCTATGTTCAAAAAACTCTTTAAACTAAAACATAATTTTGTATTTAAAAAGCTTCTTAAATTAAACCAACATGTTACCCAATACAAAGTATGATTCATATATTTAAATAGAATATAAAAGTTAAAGTAATGAAATATAAAATTAGATTTAAATGTAAAATAGTGATAATATTATTTAAAAAAGCGTATAATGCCTTTTATTTTAGATGTACATACCTTCGAGGGCATAAGGCCAACTTTGTGTTCTAGGGTCACATCGTTTTTTTTAATAAATAATTATATTAATACAAAGGAAAATAATACAAACCCGTCTAACAACCATTTCAGTGATCACATTTTTTTGGCATAGACCACATATTCACAACTTTGAAAATTATTTTTAAGAACCCTGAAAATTTCCTTACAACCTGAGCTCTGATATTAACAATTTTTTCATTCCTCTCCAAGGACCTTGAAAGCTTCCTTACAATCCAAGCTCCAATATTCACAATTCTTTTAGTATAACTTGAACCTAAGGTGATGACTTTTCTTATAATCTTCTTGATATTAAATGAAAACATTGATGAATCCCCATCATAAAGTATGTATCTGATGGCATAAAGCCACTGTAAATAAGTGGCACATCACTACTAACATGCCCTTTCACAAAAAATATATATACAAGATCTAGTCACAACTACCAATAAGAAACAATATTCCTGGTATATTGGAGTTGTGATGCTGAAGTCTAGAAGAATGGTCGGAGTTGCACTTATTAGTGGCAATTATGGAATTGGATTCCGATACGTAGAGATGGAACTGGATTCCCATATGTAGGGATGAGTTCGTAATTGATGTTGTGGAGGAAGATATGTTAGCCTTTCAAGACATTTGAAACGTAAAAGAGTTAGTGTGCCAAACTAAATGCCTGCTTTGACAAATGAGGCCAGGGCTTGGGCCCTAGATAGACAAGAGGGGACTTAAAACTTGTTCTAAAAGTTGGGATAAAAGGCTAGAGTTGTTCTCACACTTCCCAAAGTTGTGATTTATTCTTTCGATGCATGTTGTATTTCTTCATGTCTTTCTTGTATGCTTAAGGAATATAGAAAAAGCAGTGTGGATTCCATCCTTAGTGCATTTCTTATAAGCTTAAGATTTTATACTTTTCAATGGTATAGGTTGGTTAATCTATTTTCCCATCTTTGTTCAATCCATTTTAAGGATATCTCAGAAATTGAAAGCTCATTTAAAAGAAAAATGGAAACTTCAGTTAAGACAATCATTTTATGTCCACAAATGATCGAAGAACTGAACGAAGGGATGACATTCCAAGCATTTTATATTCACCTCAAAAGTATCATATCACTAGTCAAATTTAAAGGGAAATATTGAAGTCTTAGTCTAGTTTTATCCTCAAACCAGTCTCAAGATTCCATCATCTGACAAATATTTCTAGGTTAATATTACCTAAACCTGAAGCTATTAGAGATAATGTAGAAATGTAAGGTTGCATAATAATGATTGGATTGTGTGCATCTCATAAAATCGGGAGATTGGTTTGAGATCCATGAATATAGGATCTGAGAGCTTAGTTTGTTGAATATTATTTCACTATATATTGTACTCATTACTTCATTAATAATCAAATTGGTTCTATACCATTCATGTGTGTGTGCAAGGCTTTAGCTCTGCACTTCCTCCTCTCCAATTCTTAATTTGGTATCAGAGCCCATAGTGGCCTGTTGGTGTGAAGAGGCCTGTGTATTGTCACCTGCATCGAAGAGAGAGGCTGTGTATTGAAGCTGCTGTGTGTGGAGGCCATCGAAAGTCTGTTGTGAAGAGCCTGAGTGGCCGATTGTGAGAGCCGATGTTGAAATTATCCAGCCACCACAGCAAGAGGGTGGCATTTGTGGAAGGAGTCCCGTGATTTGTCTATCGCTGAAGGAGACTTCAGATCCATGTGATTGACCATGTGATTGAGGGTCGTAATGAGAGTGCTTCCATACACGTTGACGCTGAATCTAGAACGTTGATGCCATCGCAATTGGGATTGCTACCTGTAATCACTGATTGTTGAAGGAGTTGACTGCGTAGGAGATCCACTACCTATCTTCCAGTGGAATGACTGGAGATCGCTGCCAAATTGGAATCGTGATCTATGTGGTGGAGATCGCTGAAGTACTGGAGTATATGATGAAGTTTCTCTCCGAAATTTTCATAAAGATTTGTGCCATCAAGGAATATGGAAGCCAGAGGAGGCGCTATAATACTGCACTACTGCGAGCCGCAAGCCTGGTAGGGTGCGGTACCCATGCACTACTGCGAGCCTTGAGTCTGCTAGGGTGCGGTACTATAGTGTTGGTCTTATGCGATTTCCGTGGTTGAGACTACCGTGGACGAGACTACCGCGTGGGTGCTGGCTATCAACGTTGCCTGTGTAATATCTGGTCATGTGAAGATGAGGTGAAATGGCTTATGCCTCCCAACAATATGGAGTGTCTCTAGTTGCAGCTAAAGAACCTTTGCTAGAGGATCAGAATGCAGAAATAGACCAGATCAATTGAGAATTTGAAGAAATAGATGCAATATTGAAAAGATTAATGCCTGTTCTGCCATCTTTCTTAGGTAAATTTTTTTAAATTTGGGAAATTAAAATGGAAGGATTGCTTGGTTCAGTAGATCTATGGCAATATGTACAAGATGGTTTCGTTGATTCTCATGATAAGAGAAGAGGTGCACTAGCATTATATCTTATTCACTCAGCGCTAGATGAAAGTACTTTGTCCTATATTTATATGAATTTGGTGAAGTACACAATGCAAAAATGTTTTGGGATATTTTAGAAATGGAGTTTGGTGTGAAGAGCAGATATATGGATGAGTCACAGCCTAACAAACCTGCAGAAGCAGAAGTTGGTGAACCTCACTATGTTGAATGCAACCCTTTAGTTGTTGCAGTACAATTTGAAACTGAAATCGAAAATGGACTGAGATATGATGAAGAAATTCTAACTGAACTTGAAAAGATTGCTATCAAGAATGAAATGAAATTTATTCTTGAAATGATGAATGGTGAAGAAGGTTCATTATCTGCTGAATGTAATGGGGATGTCAATGCTATAAATATTGTTGAAACACTGAACTCTAAGATTGCAGTTGAAAGCAACCATGTTGATGTTGTAAGTGAAGAAGGTGATATCATTCATGTCTTGACACTGCTGACCCATGAGCCAATGTTGCAGAATTCCACTGCATCGAATACAGCTGATTGTAGACGCATCTGGATGACAATTACTAATCTTGCAAAATGTGTTGAACCTAAAGGAAGATCCAGGACAACAGAGGTTCAATCAAATAATAGAATGCACTATACATCAATGTGTCAAGACTTCAAGATCTCAAACTGGAAGAGCAAGAAATGGGAAAACATAAACAATATTATCTTACAGCAACTAAGGTCAAAATGAAGAAGAAGGAGGATTGTAGAGTTCAAAGTTTGGATAAAATTATTAAATTTGTTTTGCTGATTTGTAAGCCTGAAACTACAGGCATATTTAGTATTGTGAATCCATTTCTACATTAAGGGAGGATGTTAGAGATAATGTAGAAATGTAAGGCTGCATAATAATGATTGGATTGTGTGCATCTCATAAGATCAGGAGATAGGTTTGAGATCCATGAATATAGGATCTGAGAGCTTAGTTTGTTGAATATTATTTCACTATATATTGTACTCATTTCTTCATTAATAATCAAATTGGTTCTATATCATTCCTGTGTGTGTGCGAGCCTTTGGCTCGGCACTTCCTCCTCTCCAATTCTTAATTGAAGCAATAGCTCATAACATACTGTTAAATTGAACAAATATTCAGAAATATAATTTGGCGTGTACCTCTCCCACAACATTGAAATGAATGACTATATATCTCTGAATTTTATCTATACAGTGATTGATCACTATATTGCAGCGAATTTCTGAGTTTCTAAGGATACCGTGTAAAAGTGGTAATAAGATTAATTAGTACTCTCACCACTTTTAAAATTGTCAAATAATACTTATCATAGAAATGGATGTAATGCACGAAAGGGATCGAAATATGGTGTTGTGTCAGGGGTACGGATTTTACAAATCTATTCTCCTCAGAATGAAAAAATATCATAGAAGATCCACGATACACTTAGAAATAGAATCAATGAAGCTGATAAAAAGAAGGCAGAATGAATGTAGTGTGAAGTATTTGATTTAAATGGAAATTGAGACATGATCTGTACCAAGAAAGGAGCGGATACAACCCTGAAGTCACTAGTCTGTGCGTTGCACTGTAAACATAAAACAAGGTTGTTAGTTATAGCAAAGTAGCCACAAAAATAATGCCAGATGTGAACACAACTGAGACCGCCAAGCCACATGACAACTAAGAAGTGATCTCCTATTCCAAGAGAAAATATCCTATGCCAAAGTAGGATGGTACAAAAAATGTTTTGCAGCCAAAATTCTCAATCAAACTCCTTTTTGAACTCCATGCATCAACAAAAACACTAGTTGAAGGAGCACATGGACAAAATAACCATGGATTGTGAATGAGTAGCTGACAATTAAAATATGTGATAGATTGTGAATGAGTAGCTGACAATTAAAACATGTGATATTAGGGCTTTAAAAACTGAATTAAAGTATGCAAGAAGGGCCTACACACAATGATATGTCAGAAAAATAGAATAGCCCAATCAAGGAATTACTAATAGCACACACTAGATCTATGCTATGGCAAAGAAGGGCCTACACACAATGATATGTCACAAAAATAGAATAGCCCAATCAAGGAATTACTAATTGCACACACTAGATCTATGCTATGGCAGATCTGGTTTGCACAAATTTTGTATCCAAGCTGTTGAGAGGGAAAGCAAGCAACCTGGAACAAAGGCTTAACCAATCTATAAACAAATTACATTATTTAGAAAAAAAATAAGGAAGGTAGTGTTAGAATAATTCTTTTGTAATTAATCTATAATTTGGGCCACACATGTAAATAATTAAAATGTGTGTGCTATCATTTAATTAAGCCTAAATATAGTGATCTAATTAATAACTGATTAATTGGCTTAAGGGTATAATTGTCATGAGATTATTGTGTAGATACCAGATAATTATTATTTCTATGAGAGGCGGAAATATAATTATGATGAAGTTAAAACTGCCCTAGCGGTTATTGTGAACTGCCCTAGTGGTTTATAAATAAGGTTATGGTCCCCATTCTACCACGACGCATTCCAATTTCTGAAAATCCTCTCAAGAGAAGTTGACGCAGAATCTAGTGGCTAGAATTGGAAGATCATCTCAAAGGGTTCTCTTCCTGTAAGGTTTCTCCTTCAATGGATTCAGGTATGCTTCCGCTATTAATTTTCTACTCATTGTTTTAATCAGAAGATTCCAGTATATATTAACAAGTGGTATCAGAGAATGGATATAATATTATTTAGGGGTAGCGATATAGATACATTTTTTGTACCAAGATTGCCGATGTTAAATCACACAGACGTTAAATGCATGGTGAGTAATTCTTTTTGGTGCATATAAATACATTTTCAGTCAGCTTATGGACATAATATGTAATGTTGGTCATTTGTGTTATGTTATTTTGAGTTGTCACCATATTTTACTGGAAAATTATTGCAAGAGATAAGTGCCTGGAAGTGCTTGTAGGTGAATTTACAATGATAGTGGCAGAAATTATTTCGCCATCTACATTTTCCTGGAATTTCATGTTTCACATGACCTATTTGCTCCGCAATTTTTTTTTTGCATTTCTTGTGTGGATATAATATGAGAGAATGGATATGTGCTTTCAAAACTTTGTTTGATTGATTTCAACCTAAATTCAAATATGTTAAAAAATAAAGCCCATTTTATTACACTTTGTTTTATATTCATGATATATAATTCCATTCCGATCAGCATTCATGATAATCAATTTCAGAAAGAAAGAAATCGTATTGAGTTATTTTTTTTTGGCCATTTCGTTGAACCATTAACATGAACCAGTTTTTGGCTTAGAAAATTACTCCAGATTACATGGATACATTATCAAAAGAATATATTTACTTTAGTGAAAGATTTTGTCATACGTATCATTCATTTAATTATCCTGAGCATGTTTTGTATGAAGTCATTTTTTCTGAAGCAATGAAAATATATTTCCTGTCATTTCTATTTTATTTCATTTAAAGTTTACTATTTAACCATGCGTTCACCATCGTCGTTCATATATTTCTGCTTCTCTGCATATTATTTATTTTATATCATAATTGAGTTTGACAACAAAATAATGAAGCAGTAAATACTTTTAGATTTTTTCCAAACCTGTGAATTTGAATTTGATTTTTAATAGCATTTTATGATATTTAAGTTATTGATCTAGCATTTTAAATAAGCTAATTAAAGCGGAAAATCACCAAAGTGACATCTTTCGTGTAGATTAGTCTGTTCAAGATGTTAGATTTTTTGTGTGTATGTGATTCATGCGGGTATTGACTGGCCCAAAGGAAAGTTAATATTTGGTCAAATTGCATACATACCTGTGGTGATAAATATGATATATTAATAGTATATAGTATGAGTAATAATTATTTTTTTATTTTTTTTTTTGCATTTCTTGTGTGGATATAATATGAGAGAATGGATATGTGCTTTCAAAACTTTGTTTGATTGATTTCAACCTAAATTCAAATATGTTCAAAAATAAAGCCCATTTTATTACACTTTGTTTTATATTCATGATATATAATTCCATTCCGATCAGCATTCATGATAATCAATTTCAGAAAGAAAGAAATCGTATTGAGTTATTTTTTTTTGGCCATTTCGTTGAACCATTAACATGAACCAGTTTTTGGCTTAGAAAATTACTCCAGATTACATGGATACATTATCAAAAGAATATATTTACTTTAGTGAAAGATTTTGTCATACGTATCATTCATTTAATTATCCTGAGCATGTTTTGTATGAAGTCATTTTTTCTGAAGCAATGAAAATATATTTCCTGTCATTTCTATTTTATTTCATTTAAAGTTTACTATTTAACCATGCGTTCACCATCGTCGTTCATATATTTCTGCTTCTCTGCATATTATTTATTTTATATCATAATTGAGTTTGACAACAAAATAATGAAGCAGTAAATACTTTTAGATTTTTTCCAAACCTGTGAATTTGAATTTGATTTTTAATAGCATTTTATGATATTTAAGTTATTGATCTAGCATTTTAAATAAGCTAATTAAAGCGGAAAATCACCAAAGTGACATCTTTCGTGTAGATTAGTCTGTTCAAGATGTTAGATTTTTTGTGTGTATGTGATTCATGCGGGTATTGACTGGCCCAAAGGAAAGTTAATATTTGGTCAAATTGCATACATACCTGTGGTGATAAATATGTGACGATTATAAAGGTAACTTAATGTGAATAATAACTCAATCCAAAGATAGATTTATTATTTGACATAACTTATCATCAATGTTTGATCACTACAACAAGAGTACCACTTACAGTTAATGTTACTGTCCAAAGACTTGATATTAATGTTGTGTCAGGTATCTTGAAATGTCATAATTTGTTTTTAAATTTAAAGATTATGCGAACATGATGGTTTATTTAATTCATTTTATTTTGTTCTCTATTTTCAGCTTTTATATCAACTACTTCTATATCTGCCAACATCAATAATGTCCCTATGTTAAATGGGACTAATTTTAAGGACTGGAAAGAGAATATGATGATTCTCTTAGGCTGCATGGATATAGATTTAGCTTTGAGAATGCCCAAACCCGATGAACTCAATGAGGATAGTACTCAAGAGGATGAGGTTTATTGGGATAAGTGGGAACGTTCAAATAGGCTAAGTCTTATGATTATGAAGCGCGGCATTCCAGAAGCTTTCAGAGGTGCGGTAACCAATGAGGTTACTAATGCCAGTGACTTCCTTGCAGAAATTCAGAAACGTTTTGCCAAAAACGATAAGGCTGAAACAAGCACGCTTTTAGCAAGCTTGATTTCAATGAAGTACAAAAGCAAGGGTAATGTTCGGGAGTACATCATGGAGATGTCTCATCTTGCTTCAAAGCTTAAGGATTTGAAACTCGAGTTATCTGATGATTTCCTCGTGCATTTGGTTCTCATCTCTCTTCCTTCACAATTTAATCAATTCAAGGTCAGTTATAACTGTCAAAAGGATAAATGGACTCTTAATGAGCTCATTTCATTTTGTGTGCAAGAGGAAGAGAGATTGAAGCAAGACAAGACCGAAAGTGCTCATCTGGCTAGCACTTCCAAGGATAAGGGAAAACGAAAGAATAAGGATAATAAGGTTGCTGCTTATAAGGGTCCAGAACAAAAGAAACAGAAAGTTGAGATAACATGTTTCTTCTGTAATAAGCCTGGACATACTAAGAAGGAATGTACCAAGTATGCTGCTTGGCGTATTAAGAAAGGGTTGCCTGAGTTACCGAAAACCAAGTGATGCTGAAAGATGCATCTATGTCGGAGATGGTCAGTCGGTAGAAGTAGAGGCAATAGGGCACTTTAGATTATTATTGAAATCCGGTTATTTTTTGGACTTAATAGATACTTTTGTTGTACCGTCTTTCAGACGGAATTTAATTTCAGTTTCTGTTTTGGACAAATCAGGTTATTGTTGTTCATTTGGAAATAATAAATTTACATTATCTATTAATTCAAATGTTGTTGGAACCGGTTTACTTAATGTTTATGATAATCTATATTTGTTGGAAACTGTTCCGTCCTATAATGAAACCTTGCATGTGGAATCACGAGGTACAAAGCGTAAATTGAATAAAGATAATTCGGCCTCATTGTGGCACAAACGCCTAGGTCATATCTCTAAATCTAGAGTTGAGCGACTTGTGTCCGATGGGATTTTGGAATCACTTGACTTTTCAGATTTTGATATTTGTGTTGTGTGTATTAAAGGAAAACAGACCAAAACAAAGAAATTAGGTGCCAATAGAGCTACAGACGTCTTAGAATTAATTCATACAGATATCTGTGGACCATACCCTACGGCATCTTGGAATGGTCAACAGTACTTTATAACATTCATAGATGACTATTCAAGATATGGCTACCTATTTCTTATACATGAGAAATCACAATCATTGGACGTGTTCAAAACATTTAAAGCAGAAGTTGAGTTACAACTCAACAAAAGAATAAAGATCGTCAGATCTGACCGTGGTGGTGAATACTATGGTAGATATGACGGATCAGGTGAACAATGTCCAGGACCATTTGCTAAATACCTAGAGGAATGTGGGATCGTCCCTCAATACACCATGCCAGGATCACCTAGCATGAATGGTGTAGCAGAAAGACGAAACCGAACTCTTAAGGACATGGTAAGGAGTATGATTAGTCATTCTACTTTACCCGAAAAACACTGGGGTGAAGCACTCAAAACGACAGCTTATATCCTAAATCGGGTGCCAACTAAAGCGGTTGCTAAAACGCCTTATGAGCTTTGGACAGGTCGAAAGCCCAGTTTAAAGCATTTTCATATTTGGGGATGTCCAGCTGAAGCGAGACCTTATAAGCCTCATGAAAAGAAACTGGACTCTAAAACAGTTAGCAGCTACTTTATTGGCTATGCAGAACGATCAAGGGGTTTTAAATTTTATGATCCTACTATTAGGTCAATTTTTGAGACGGGAACTGCAACATTTTTTGAGGATGCTGAGTTTGGGGGGAGAAATCAGGCTAGGAATATTGTCTTTGAGGAGGAAGAGGGATGTGCTATTGTTTTTGATAATGTACAGGTTTCACTACCTATCATTGATCAAGAAGTAAACTTGGATCCTCAACCAACAGACAATATTGTTCAACCCATTGCAAATGAGGACATTGCTCCTGAAGAACAAACTCAACAACCTCAAGAAAATATGCCATTAAGGAGATCCACTAGAGAGAGGAGAAGTGCAATTTCGGACGATTATATCGTATATCTCCAGGAACATGAGGTAGAAAGTGGAATGATGGAAGATGATCCAATCAACTTCCAGCAAGCCATGAAAAGTTCCAACTCTCAGAAATGGATTGAAGCCATGAATGAAGAGTACAAATCTATGCAAGACAATAAAGTTTGGGAACTTGTCCCATTACCACTTGGTACGAAGCCCATTGGTTGTAAATGGATATTTAAAACCAAGCGGGATTCAAATGGTAATGTAGAAAGATATAAAGCACATCTTGTAGCTAAAGGCTTTACTCAAAAAGAAGGAATTGACTTCAAAGAGACCTTCTCTCCAGTTTCTACGAAGGACTCTTTCAGGATAATCATGGCACTAGTTGCACAGTATGATCTTGAGTTACATCAAATGGATGTTAAAACAGCGTTTCTCAATGGTGACATTGATGAAACAATTTATATGGTACAACCAGAAAATTTTGTGTCCGAAGACTCAAAGAATATGGTTTGTAAATTAACTAAATCCATTTATGGGCTCAAGCAAGCTTCTCGTCAGTGGTACTTCAAGTTTCATCAAATTATTGTCTCATGTGGTTTTGAGGCAAATATTATGGATGAATGTGTGTATCACAAATTCAGTGGGAGTAAGTATATTTTCCTGGTTTTATATGTCGATGACATATTGCTAGCCACAAATGATAGTAACATATTACACGACACCAAGAGATTTTTATCAAAACATTTTGAGATGAAAGATCTTGGTGATGCCTCCTTTGTCTTAGGAATCCAGATACTCCGAGATCGTTCTAGGGGTATTTTAGGATTGTCACAAAGGACCTATATTGATAAAGTTCTCAAAAGGTATGGCATGCAAAATAGCAAACCAGGTGATACCCCTGTCGCTAAAGGAGACAAATTCAGTCTTAATCAATGCCCTAAAAATAGTTTAGAAAGTCAAGAAATGCAGAAGATTCCTTATGCTTCGGCTGTGGGGAGTCTAATGTATGCTCAGGTATGTACACGTCCGGATATTGCGTACATTATTGGCATGTTAGGCAGATATCTAAGTAACCCTGGAATGGATCATTGGAGAGCAGCCAAGAGGGTTATGAGATACTTACAGAGAACAAAAGAGTACATGCTTACATATAGGAGATCGGATCAGTTAGAGATCATTGGGTATTCCGACTCCGACTTTGCTGGATGCCAAGACAGCAGAAGATCCACATCAGGCTATATTTATCTGTTGGCTGGTGGAGCAATTTCATGGAGGTCTGCCAAACAGACACTCATAACTTCATCCACCATGGAAGCAGAGTTTGTAGCATGTTATGGGGCATCCAATCAAGGAATATGGCTACGAAATTTTGTCACTGGGCTGCGTGTTCTGGATGGTATTGAAAGACCACTGAAGATATTTTGTGACAATAAATCAGCAGTTTTATATTCCAATAACAACAGGAGTTCTACAAAATCAAAATACATTGATATCAAGTTCCTAGTTGTAAAAGAAAAAGTACAGAGTGGACAGATATCCATAGAGCATATTGGAACAAACTCCATGATAGCGGATCCGCTTACAAAGGGATTACCACCCAAGGTCTTTCATGAGCACACTGCTCATATGGGTGTTGTCTCATTTGAGGATATTCAGATTTAGTGGGAGTTTATATTATTCATTGTATATTGCTCTATGTTATGTTTAGACTTTATCTATACATTTGGATTGTGTTCTGCAGAAATAAAGTATTCATTTTATTACACTCTGTTAAATTATGATAAAAATTTGATCTTAATAAAGTTAAGTAGGACCAGTTGGAAATAGGCATGAATAGATCACATTGCATGTAATTTCCATGCTATGCACTCATGATTGATCTATGTCATTTAGCTATGCAGATATATGTGACCATTGATTGGTCTAGTAACGATTGATGTAACAAAGGCCACCTTGATCCTATGTCAGTATAGTTAATGGACCAGATTGTTCGGATATACCCTAAGGACATGATAGCAAATTTTGAGCTCATAAGGTTAAGCACATTTATTTGATTACATATGCATGTGGCCCAGTGGGAGATTGTTAGAATAATTCTTTTGTAATTAATCTATAATTTGGGCCACACATGTAAATAATTAAAATGTGTGTGCTATCATTTAATTAAGCCTAAATATAGTGATCTAATTAATAACTGATTAATTGGCTTAAGGGTATAATTGTCATGAGATTATTGTGTAGATACCAGATAATTATTATTTCTATGAGAGGCGGAAATATAATTATGATGAAGTTAAAACTGCCCTAGCGGTTATTGTGAACTGCCCTAGCGGTTTATAAATAAGGTTATGGTCCCCATTCTACCACGACGCATTCCAATTTCTGAAAATCCTCTCAAGAGAAGTTGACGCAGAATCTAGTGGCTAGAATTGGAAGATCATCTCAAAGGGTTCTCTTCCTGTAAGGTTTCTCCTTCAATGGATTCAGGTATGCTTCCGCTATTAATTTTCTACTCATTGTTTTAATCAGAAGATTCCAGTATATATTAACAGGAAGCACCCACTTTGAAACTATGAACAGATTTAGGATCAGCCTCAATCATAAATGAGCTTGATCAACATGGTCAACAAATAACAAAACAATAAAAATAATATTGCTATCTTGTGTATTACAATACGAAACCAAGTTTATTTATAATAAACGTATCAAGTCCTGGTTTGGAATTTGATGATATGTTAATTTAACAACAAGGTGTCTCAGGTGGACAATTAAACATATCAACTTGGTGGATAAATTAGCCTATGTAAGCTTAACCAATTGTATGTACACTAATATTTTATTTTTCAATTTGGTTTTTAAGGCCTTTCCTTGAGGAATAAAAAGACTAATGCTCATAAATTCATCATTAGTCCCTTCATCTACTTTGGTTGCCTCTTAGTTTGGCTATTGATGTTTTTAAAATACAAAATGTTGAACAAGCCTTTACTACTAAAAATACAAAATGATTTTGAAATTCCAGTAACCATGTATTCCTGGAAAAAGGGTTCCCACCTTCAGCAGATGAGTTTCCTGAAAAGAAAGGAACTCACTCATTTCAATTTTAGTCAAATGTTCCCTGTGCAAATAAAGACCTAAATAACAAAAGTTCAATAGATAAATATCAAAATTGAATAACACATAGTACAAGCTAAAGCAAATCCACTGGACCATTTTTTAGGAAAGAAAATGGACCACTGAGAGCATGTTACCATTGAAGTGAAAATAAATATTAAAAATGTAAATAATATAAATTCTCTATGCTATCACGAAATGGAAAAAGACAGTGATTAAAGAAGCAAAATTTACAAAAAAAAATTGAGCGCTGAATTGAGCGCTGTCCATCTTTCATTTTCACAGTTAAGCTTTGTAGTACATTATCAATGAGAATGCATTTCTCAGCTCCTTAAGACCCAACTGGAAAAGTGTTGTAGTAGTTGGAATTTCATTTCTGTTTACACCACATGTCTCAATAAACTCGCTATGCTTGATTTCCTGCTAACTTTGTCAGCCCTGGGATAGAAAACAAGGTAAATTCAGTGAGCTATGCTACGCTTGATTTCCTGCTAACTTTGTCAGTCCTGGGATAGACAACAGGGTAAATTCAGTCTCACTCACAAACCTAAGAAAACATCTTCTAAAATAAAGCTGAAAACTAATGCTGTTGTGGACTGTTGCACACTGTAAGTACAGTTATGCCTACTTCTTCTAGGTATTTCTCTCACACTGAATGAATCCTTATTTCTATTATTTCTTTATTTTAATGATATGCCATAGTTTTAAGAAAAACAATTTTTATAATTTATATTCTTTAAGATTTATGAGTCCATGTTTTCTGATTAAACTAAACTAGTTCATTGTTCAGTTGGTATAATTTTAAGTTCATTTGTTGCAAGCAAGTCTACTCTTTTATTTAGCATATATAAATTATTCTTTTATACAACCTTATTAAAACATACAAAATCTAATTATATCTCTTTATTTATCATTTTCAATTTTATGTTCCAAAATAAATTCAAAGTTTCTTATTTTCCATTTTTAGTTGAATTTATATCAGATGTGCCTTACTGGAAGGGCCAACCTGTGAATATATGAAGATGTGTACCTGGGTACCTTCCATGTACTACCTCAGCTAAGAAAAAATAATAATTCAAAAATGACCTCATTGATCCTTGCAGTGTTCCCTGAGAATTGAAAAACCCAATGTATTATGAGTCAGTGATGACAAATGGGGAGGAGTTGTACTTTTGCATTGAATATGACATGCATGGTTGAGACCACAAGCAACTTAGGATGTTAATTTTTATTGCAAGTTGTCCAATAAAAATGTTATTGAAAAGAATTATTGTAGTATAACCTAGGTATTAAGTGCTATGGTAGAGTTGTAGAGACATCAATGACGAAAATATTTTGGAACTCATAACTCTTAGGTCTGATATCCGATTTGACCAAGAGTCAACGTGTTGGAAATATATTCCATAGGAAAATGGATATGAAGATTCAATTTCTAAAAATGGACTTAGTACAAAGGAATCCTAATGTTATTATCAATGCTTGAGCAAAAATGTCCTAAAAGATGAATTGGAAGGCATTGCAAATCAATATTTGATTTCTTTAAAAACAATGTAAACTACAAATTATAGCCAAGAGAAAAAGAAGGGTAGAGTTGAGTATGAGGCCATTTCTCTCACTCAAAAATGAACAATCTCCTGGTCAAAAATGAATTGGAAGTCATTGCAAATTAGCCTCTGATTTCTTTAAAAAAATGAAAACTACAAATTATAGCCAACAAAGAAAGAAAGGCAGAGTTAAGAATGCGGCCATTTCTCTCACTCAAATTAAACAATCTCCTGATAAAAAATGAATTGGAAAGCATTGCAAATCAACCTCGTATTTATTTAAAAACAATGAAAGCTACAAATTATAGCCAACAGAAAAATAAAGGCAGAGTTAGGATGCGGCCATTTCTCTCACTGAAATTGAACAATCTCTCGGGTGTGAGTAGTTAGTTAGTTGCTCATCCAGTTAAGAAATCAATAATTCCACACCTAGACACAAAGAACAAAGTATTACATAACATACCGCGTTGAATTAGAAGTATTTCGTGTCTTCAGAGAAGCTTCCAATTTCTTGTGGTGTTCCGCATAGTTATTACGTGTGGCAGACACGATTGTATAGTCATAGACACTGTAGCCAAAGAAAAAAATTATATTAACATCCATGAAGGACCCAAATAGGTCAAAATCGTTCAATGGAACTGTATAAGTAAAACAAGCAAAAAATTTCAAGACATGATACAATGCTTTTGTCTTTTTCACCTGGGGATACATTAACAATCACAAATTACATTTCTAGGCCGTATTCCCTAAATCCGATGAGTACCACTTCACCTTACTTGTGTTGTTTCCAGCCTAATGGTTATCAAGTCAAATCTAATAACTTAAAATCAAGTACAAGGCCGTTTCTCAAAATCAAAATCACAATAATCTGCTATAGTTTCAGTGAAGAATGAAGAATGAGGTTCTCCTTCAGTCAACTAAGTACCTATGTTCCCATTTGTTAATTAAGACTTGACTTAACCTAATTAAAACTTAACAATATTTATGACAGTGACTTAACTTATTTAAGTTTCTTGACTGAAGTACAAAACTAAACTTTACCGTGTTCTTGAAGATAACTCTAATTGATGACGAATCCCAATTTGTCTGTGCATTGTTAACATCTTACAACACAAAAATAACAGGACCGTAACTATAAAAGGGAGCAGGATACCATGCAAGATGATGAATATAATGGATAGTTTAGTGACATGTTACAAAACTTTTCTCAACGAAAAACTCAATGATGAATCTAATGGATAGTTTAGTGACATGTTACAAAACTTGGCTCAACGAAAAACTCAAGGATACTGGAGAGTAAGATTTAGACTCAGACTTTTGGCTCAAAATCAGGAAATGATCAACAAATATTTCTGAGAAGAATGGTAATTTTTTTCTGTTTTGGTTATATGAATTTATAAAGTGGAGTTTACCAGTCAAACCCACCAACCTGTGAAAAACTAGGTGAGTACTCGTAGGCCATCCTCACTACTAGTTAGTTTCACTCGAAAGTAATCATGTGAGTTTTGTAACAACGGACTCTGCTCTACAAAACCATTAATACTCAGTATAATGGAAGGTTCAACGAATAATGACTTCATACTCAACAGTTTTGATTGGCCTTACTTAGGGAAAGTAAGAAAGAAAGTGTAGGGCAGTCCGGCTAAGACTGAACTAGTCCAATTCTTAAGGCTAAGGCTAATTGATACAACTATTGGGCACGTAGTATAGTTCATGCACTATATGGGTTCATTGAAACTAGGTGGGTACTAACCACCACATCATGTATCTGGTTCATGGGTGTGCTATTGGGAAGGAAAGCTATCTCTACTTGTCTATGGAAATGAGGTATTTCTATTGAGAAAGGATAAACTTTCCTTTCAAACTTTATCATAGATGTCCTCTAGGCCTCTGGTAAGGATATGGTTTTCACATGTGTTGTCACCAAAGTCAAACAAAAATATTAAATTTGAATAAAGTTATCATTTATATAATTAAAAAAAATTAACAAAACAACAAAATCCCATTAATGACACATGAAAATCATATTGCTCTGCTCTTCCATAGTCTCTGTACAAGAGCAGAAGCTGGAAAACACCCGAAATCTATAATTTTTTTCGTTCAAAATATTAAAAAAAGTATCCTTTGGGAGAGAAAACATCAGATTTTCAGTTTCGATGAGACCATGAATTTAACTTACCATAGGGTAAATGAATTTCTCTCTGAGCCCTAAATGGCAAAACGAAACTTCTCACATATGTGAATTTCATTACTGAGGACTGTACCTCGGGGACACGGAGAGAGTACCGTCAGAAGCATTGGCATGTCTCCATGAAGGCTGTGAATAATTGGGTATGATAGATATTGTAGAGATTGCATTATTTTCTTCATCAGAACCATTGCACAATTCATAGAGATTTGAATTGCAACAATATTTTGGTAATTGGAAATACTAGCGTTTTGAATATTGGGGATCTGGGTCTTGTTTACCCTGGAAAATGATCATGCCACACACAGTAAGCGTGTGATTATACACCCAAAATACTTCTGTTATGTCTTCAATCAATTGTAATTCTTGGGAGAAAGGTGATAAGAGAAAATACAAACAATGCACATCTTCTATAGTATATGTCATACCCAAGTGCAAGTTTCAGTCACAACCAAGTACTTACTTGATTAAGCCGCACATGCTCTTGGACTTATCCTTCCTTAGATTCCATTCACCTGTACCTTCTCATGTTTTTCTCCTTCTTTGGATTCCAACTTCTAAGAATTCAAATGAAATGTATGCCCACACTTTTGATTTCAAGAATGCCTCTCTGAAAGACATCCCCTTAGACACATGGAATTCTATGAAACTAGAAGGTCAAGGCTACAAGATGGTTTACTGTTGGAGTTTGCGATAGATGCTGCTCAAACCGTACATGGCATCCCTCTTATCTTCCCCTCCATGGCAAGTTGTACAAACAACCCAACCAAACTCAAATTACAACAATAACTCAATGAATGCCGCATATCTTCAACCAAGTTCTCATTTTCAGTTTTGGTTAGGGCATGAGGGTAATTAGGTTGCAGAACGAGTGCTAGGTAATGTATCTCAATGGAATGAAAATGGATTTCAATCTAGAAAAAAAGTAGAAGCATTAGCAAGTTTGAAGTGCGAGCTTGTAAACCTGTCAACTCAGATGCCTGTCAATCCACGCGTAGCTGTCATACTGTCACACTATCCACTAGAAAAATAGTATTTAGATGGTAACATTTCTAAGCATAAAGTCTGTGTTCTATTTTCATTTTCATTTTATTTTTCATTAATGCTTATCAATGATAAAAAATGTCTTTTCAAACACTTTCCACCAATAGGATTTACACACTCAATAAAATATTTTATTAAATAAATGCTAATAAATAGATAATTTATTTCCACATTAGATAAACTATAACCAAGTTTTAAAAATATTTATGTAGAAATTAAATTAATAGTAGAAAGTGGAACTTATAGTCTCTGCCTAGGGCACGGACTAATAAAAAAATTGTATAAAAATAAAATATTTAGTTTGGTTGTTAAGAATATATTTTTATTATAATTTAGTTCATTAAATCAACATGTAGTAAATTAAGATAAAAATAAATAAATTTAAGGAATAATATATTTACACCGATAGGTGTTTATATCTTAAGATTTGGGGTGGACCACAATTTATGACTTTCCTAGATTGAAGGAAGATGGGACAAGTGTACTAATTGATTTGATGGTAGTTGTTCAAAATTCAAAATAAACAATTGTTAAAAAAAAATATAAAAAATAATAGGTAGTTGACTCATGGATAACAGTAGTGACAACAACCCATTTAACTAAAGAAGGTAACAAGTAACTGAGGCATTAACAACATGTGATTACAATTAAGCATTAGGAACAAGTAACATATAACTTGTTCATGGAACTTAACTTGTGACCTAACGGTGTTCACTAGCGACAAGTTAAGTGATTGTGCTAATTTTAAATTTTTAAAGATATAATTTAATTAAGTAAAACATTTAGTAAATTTTACTAATCGTATTAATTATAATAATTTTATATTTTTATGTGCCTTGAAATTAGGATAAGTGACATTTCTATCATATAACGTAAACCTAGCGAGGATCCACTAGTGAGGAACAACTTTATAAACCCTAGTAGTTTAGAGATTTCTTATCTACATATTGTTATGTAAACAAAGACCTCGATGAGCCTAAGAACCTAAAGTAGATTTATGCACCAATTGATATTGTTCCATATAGGTGTCAAACCCCATGAAATAACTCTACATATGGTTCTTGGAATAGAAGCCTTTAGACTCTAAACTTTGGGCAGTGATCCAATAATGGATGATGCAATTTGATTAGGATATTTACCCTCGCTTGGAATATTTGACATATCTTCATAGTACTATCTCTATTTATCAAAGTCTAGGGATTTCTATCACCTCATTTTATAATGTGATCACATATCTTATTTATAAGGATAATATAAACTTGGATATAAAGAGAATTAGATATATTACGAAAATCTTTCTCTCTAGCAGCAAGAATAACTCTTATTAGGGAGGATTTATTACCTTCACCATTGTGGTTGGAAATTCCTGAAATGAAATTTAAAGCACTAGTAAGGTCAAATCTATTCCCTTTATTTCATTCCCTCAGTGTAATACATTTATGGTAAGGGATTTCTCCATCTGTCAAACCATGTTGTAGCCTTTGAAGTATTTCCCTACCTGTATGACCAATTATAGGGATATGGGATACTTGGGTAGCACTCGTACCAATCTCTATGGTCAAAAATTCATTTCTCATGGTATCCAATGCTTCTTTGAATTAATTCTTTGTATTTCTAGCATTGAACCCAAATGTTGCAGATGCATCCTTCCTAAACTAAAGGGATGCATTATTCATAGCATAACTAGTTGTGTGGGAGACTCCTCACATTAGTATTGATTATTTGCAACCCATATTCTCCAATGATTTGTGAATCCAATTTTACCAAATTAGTCTTGCACTATCATGTTGAAGTATACCATTTATATAACAAATCTACACAATATTTTTTTCATGCGATGTGGTCCTACAAAGGACACACTGATGTCCTTATGGGTTAGGATTGCTGAGCTCCAGCAATGCTTGGTATTGAGAACCAATATGTACTAGGAATTATACTTGAATTATCAACCAACGATCATAATCTTATGAAACAATATGCAATGTATATGTATTCTAGATTTGAACAATATTCAATAGAGACTTTCTATTTTTGGGGGCTTTTCTCTTTGATGGTGGTGTATCATCTAAATCCTATTTGACTAACTATGAAATAATACAACAATCATTCAATCACTACTCTGAGCTAATTCAGCTAGAGTAAACTAGTATATAGAACACCTCAGATAAGTAATGCGGAAAATAATGGAAAAAAAGATCTACGTACTTTGAATTAAATCCTAATCCTATTCTTTCCAATAATCCAGTTGTACATCATACAACGTAAGTCATGTAGGATATACACAATAGGTCACAATTAACGATATTTGGAAGCACAACTTGAAATTATATTAACTTATAGAAATTGCAAAATAGCTAATCTATGTAGAAATTTGATCACATTCTAGATATATTTCACAGAAAAATCCTCACAATGATTTTACAAGAATGCGTAGAAGAGAGAAAATTTCAGCAGAATCACTTGAGAAATAAAAAATCAATTGGATAAAATTTCATCATATTATTAACGAACAATAAGAGTACATTAAATAATACATCACTGAGGAAAAATTAGAATTCCTTAGAAGCAACTTGAAAATCTCACATGTGGAAGGCTTAGAATAGCAAAAATATCCCCATCTAGGCAACATCAAACTTCAAATCATAGCTAGAGGTCACAAATTGGATAAGTTGGCTTAGGTATGCCATGAGTGACCAAAAGGAAGCAACTTGGAGTATTTTTAAGATAAAAAGTAGGAAGGAGTTAAGGTGAAAGATGGAAAAATTGCCCAAAATTGTCATAGCGCACTTGCCTAATCCTCATCCATCTGAAAAGTAGGAAAAAGTAGCTTTGAAATCATAAAAGATGGATAAAGCAGGATAAAAGCAAGAAGGGTTCCTTAACTCATAAACGTTGCTTTAAAAGCATAAACTAAAGAAAAAGAGGGTGCTATGGTGGATAACTATCATCGAGGTGGTCAATTTATGCACTATGGATCCTAAATAACATAGTCTAAACACTTGGGAATTAACCAAAAGTATATACTAAGGTCTCTAAGTTCTAGATGGTGGTTAATTATTCCAACACCTCCTTAAACCTAACTTATGTGAGTATGGGAATTATTATGAGGGACCAGGAAACTAGGGTCTATGGTCCTCGTTTACAATTTTATTTGTCCATGTAACCAAGGTAAAAGAGGAAAACCACTTGGTAACAAAGCCTCCCCTTTATAATGGACATGAAAGAGAAACCAAAATATTTACTTCATACTGGAAACTTGAACATAACAGTCTAAAGAAGGCTAATGATTGGCAATTCAAATATCATGAGGTACTTTCCTCTTTGCAAGAAGAGGTATTTTATCCCAAATGTGTCAATGATGATATTGAAACTTGGAAATTGAACCATGAGAAACTCCAAGAATGTATGCCAACATGATGGCAATGTCACGATGATCCTTGAACTTTGGACCAGCAGAGGTGAGAGCATATACAAATGAATCTTTGTGCTTGAGACTTCGAACCATGTGAAGTAAACCCAACCAAACATGATGATTCTTACTTGGACATTGAACCAAATGTGGTGAAATCAGCTCCAAATGTGAGGAGCAAGTGTCCAAGCGAATGCATGATGTCTCCATCTTCATTTACACCTTGAGGAAATGTGCATGTGACCATGTAGGAATAGGGAGGAGGCATGTGACCATGTAGGAATAGGGAGGAGGCATGGGACCAAAGAGAGTGAATGTATGAACTCCATATCTTGATATAGCTTCCAAAATATCCAAGTAACCAAAAACTTGTACATCAGTAAACTCACGGGAAGAAATAACATCTTCTAGAGCAATAAATGATATAGGATCCTCAATAGCAAAAGTATGGTAGGAGACAAATTAGTAGAGATGTTCAGTGTCTTCATGGAAGCTCTAAGAATAGGTTCGAGGAACCAAATAGGAGTTGTTATGGAACATGGGACCAAGAGTAGTGAGTGGAAAGACACATTCGAAACTTTATCTAGCTACGCAAACATCCAATGGATCAAATGAAGTATGCACTTGGTGTGAAAGGGTTGGATTTTGGATATTAGTATCCATATTTGAAGACATGGAGAACAACAAAGAGGAATGGATGGAGTTCTCTGTCTCTTCAACAATGGCACATCCATTAGTCACTTCTTCTTCATCATCAACATCATATGATAAGGATTCAGGATCCTCATCAACTTATAGAACCACAGAAGAAGATGTCTCTTCAATATGTACTTCATGGCATGCAGAGGAAGCATTCAAATCAAAGAGAATGCTAGCAACATGAACTATATGTGTTGAAATTTCTGCAATTTCTTCTTCTTCATCTTGAAAAAATTCTTCAAAGAGAGTTGAGGCTGATACATTAGGAGGGAGAACATGTAAGGAGGTTCTATATTCGCTCTCCAAATGATTTGCACCAATATCTTCATTCTTCTTTCCAAATGCTCTGTCCAATTTGTCCATATCTCACTTGGGTATTCAATAATGTCAATGACATAACACATTCTAGGAGGAATGGCTAGACACGTGACTCCAAATGCTATGTCACAGTCATTCATCCAAACATATTTCTCTTCATAGGAATTTGGCTCTGCCACAATTCCAATAGACACATCAAAGAGCGCATGGCTCTCGAGATATGCAACCATCTTCAATTTCCATTAAACATAGTTGAATGGAGATAGAGGAGGAACTAATTTTGAATCCATGAAGTTGTTTTACCTGCACAAAAGACCTGCAAAAACACTTAGGAGGAAAATTCAATAAGCTCAATTAAACTCTACTTCGACACTAAGCACATTTGGGAGTGTCTCACACCTGGGTAGACCCCAATGGAAAGCCAAAGGACTCAAGGAAATTGCCCCAAGATTTTTGTGATAAATCCATTGCTTTTGGTGGTCAATGGAAGTATCTGAGTAATATTGAATTCATGTAACTCTAATACCATGTGAAAGAGCTTTGATACCATGTGAAACTTTGATTACAGTCTGGATCTAGTTCACAGAAAAATCCTCAAAATGATTTTACAAGAATGCATATAAGAGATCATATTTGAGCAGAATCACTTGAGAAATAAAACTCAATTGGATAAAATTCCATCATCTTATTAATGAATAATAAGAGTACATTAAATAATACATCTATGAGAAAAAATTCAAATTCCTTGGAGGAAACTTGAAAAGATCACATGTGGCAGGCTTAGAATAGCAAAAATCCCCCCATCTAGGAAACATCAAACTCCAAATCATAGCTAGAGGTCATGAATTGGCTAAGTTGGCTTAGGCAGGCCATGAGTGACCAAAAAGCATCAAGTTTGAGGCTTTTCAGGAGAAAAAGAAGGAATGAGTTAAGGGAAAAAATGGAAAACTTGCCCAAAGTTGTCATAGTGCACTTGCTTAATCCTCATCCATTTGAAAAGTAGGCAAAAGCAGATTTAAACTTAGAAAAGATGGATAAAAAAAGATAAAAGAAAGAAGGGCACCTTAACTCATAAAAGTTGCTTTAAAAGTAGAAACTAAACCTATTCCTAAATTAGAACTGCCTCTACCTTATCGAGGGTGCCAAATATTATTTGAATTTCCTACGGTTTTAGAAACATCTTTGCTTCCATTGCTTTTTATTGAATGGGTGTTGTTTCTCCCTTCTCAATTGGAGAAAGATCGTTTGAATCCTCTTCTAGTGTAGCTGGTGGCATTTCAATACCCTGAGGCCTCAAAGGTTCCTTAGTTATGGTAAATTATGGAGAAACCTTCTCTGGTGTGGTCGAAAGTACTTCCTTATCTTTCTAGAAGGATGATTTTTCTGATGTTGTAGTTTCCCCTACTGTAGTCTCTGCTACTATAGTTTTCACTTATCCAGTTTCTACTTCCATGGCTCCAACTAGTGATGCTAGACTGTCATATGTTGTTGTTGTCTCAGCACTTTTGTGTAATCTCCTTGGGTATATTGAGACTATGGATCACTTTTCCCCCCTCTTCCTCCCTCCAAGTGTTGGATACTAGGGAGGTGGCTACCTGTTCTGGCTTTTCCCTTGGCCTTTCGCTTCGACTATGTTCTGTAGATTCTTTTTGTTGGGGGATTCCTATAGAGTTAGAGGCTTGTTTCTCTATGAAGGCCTCCCAATTTCCCAATGGTCATGCCTGTTGGAATGCATTATTGACTATTATAAATATTAAACCATGTGCGATACTTTATTTTCTTACAAGCCTTGTGTTGTCCTTCCATTCCTTCCAATGATTAAAGAAGAAAATATGGTTCGTAGATGTGACTTCCGTGTCGGATGTGTTCCATAAATCAGAAGTGGTAGTTCATGCACATAGATGCTCGAACTTCGTAGGTGATATATCTGATAATGTGTTGTAGGACCATGCCCCAATGCATAAGAAGTAATGCTCATTTAATTCCTTGTCGGGTTTCGACTAGGTCTTAACTGGGTACAAGAAAGTTCCCTTTTTTGTTGTTGATCTTGTTCTTTCTTTGTACTAATGTTTTCCTTCATAGGTAAGAACGATGGCCTATGAAATGGTTTCCTTTGTAGCCGGGACTATTAGCCCCTCTATGATGGTATTTCTTCTTCTCATATTCTGTGTACACTCATTTTTGAGGGAGAGGCTATTATTTTGAATTTTCTCAAAAAATTGTAGCCACCCTACTTGCCAGGAGATTTCTGCTACCTGATTTTCCAATACTGTTGCTATTAACAACAACTCCTGACTGTTCAAATCAACCCTCATGGATGTGGTGTGAAGGTATTAGTTCGATTTAGGGGTTTTCAGTAGTTTGGAACTATTGATTTAGGATTCAAATTATGGGTTTCTAGTTGGTTATGGGGGTGATGGCATAGTGTGGATGCATTATGACTAGAGGTGGTGGTGATATTGATAGGTAGATACTATGATCTTTGGAATTAATGGAGTGACATCCAGGTGCAAGAGAACTATGATGGAATAATCACTTAGAAGGGTTCCGGGTCATTATTAGAATGCTATCATCACAGAGACATCATAATTATTACAACCCTATTTAAATTTTGTAATAAATGCACTACCTCAAAACATGAGCGCATACCATGATGAAATAAGATGGGCCATATTTGGAATCCTTTGGTGTGTCTTGTTGTGCTCACGTCTATGTTTGCTATGCTATCGTAGTATCCTATGGAATTACTTAGTGGTGGGGCTGATGTGGGTGAAATTTGCAGCAACTAGTTCGCTCGATGTGATGGAAAAAGAGCTATAGGAGAAGTCTGCAACAATTGGCTAGCTCACTTGATGTAAATGAGATTCAGGAGAAATATGCAGCAACTACCTAGATTACTTGATGAAATTGAGCATCAGGATAAATATACAACAACCATCTAGATCACTTGATGAAATTAAGTTGTAGGAGAAATCTGTAGCAACTATCTTGCTCGCTTGTGAAAATTGAGTTGTAGTAGAAATCTACATCAACTATCTACATTTCTTGATGTAATTGAGATATAGGATAAATATGAAGCAACTATCTGGATCCCTTGATGGAATTGAGTTGCAGGAGAAAAAATGAATATGCTATAGAATAAAATGAATCTGCTGCAGAAAAAATAGAGATTCGCAGCCCTTGGTCACATGTTTTTTTTAAACGGAACTAAGTAAGTTGAGTGAAGGCTGGGCTTCGGCCTTCCATGTGTATGTATTCTACCATATTTAATGATTTTTGGTGTTGTATCTTTGTCACAAATTCTATCTTTGAGAGGGGTTCTTGTACAATTTGAGACAATGTCCATTTTCCAAAAGTGGTATTATTTCCTCACCGATAGTGATCATTTTGATCATTCCATTGTTGAATACGTTTTCTACTTCGTACATTCCTATCCATTTGGTACATGATTTTCCTTGAAGTTGCAGAATCTAGAATCATATAGTAGGGCCCAATCACTGATTTGGAATGATTTATCCTTTATATGGTGATCGTGTCATTGAGTGTGTTTTTGTTGTAGAATTTCTATGTGATGAAATGCTTTCTAACATAACTCGTTTAAAATATTTAATTGGGATAGATGATCTCGCTACATAGCATAAATGTCTATTACCAATTCAATAGTTTTTCTTACAATTTTGATCTCAAATTTGATGGGTAAGAGCACCGTATTGATACATACAATTTCATATGGTGTAAACCCTATGGTAGTTTTCCATGAAGTTCGATAATCCCATACAAATTCTATGACTCTACCGCACTAGTATCTGCGGTGGTATTGCATAGTTTTGGTTAAAATCCTCTCAATTTATTTGTTTGTGACTTCCACTTTCCCATTGGCATGTAGATGGTATGGTGTATTATTTTTATGCTAGACTATGTGGATGTTCATTAGATCAATGACTAACTTGGAAATGAACTGTGCCCCTTGATCTAAAACGATTTCTCTTGGAACTCCATACATGGTGAAAATACAATCATAGAGAAATTCTTCTACCCTTTTTTCCTAGATAATTTTCAAAGGTTGAACTTCCACCCACTTAGTGAAGTAGTTCATGCATACATGTATGTACTTGAACAGGTTGGAAGGTGGGCTATTTGTACCAACAAATTCAATTCTCCACTTTTCAAAACATTCCATAAAGACCCGCAGCTATAGTGTCATAAGACCTGCAGCTATAGTGTCAATTGTTTGGATCTAGTAGGTCGAACCATGCATTGGAATCATCATAGCAGTGGATGTATTCCTTGGTGTCTTTGTGGAGAGTTGGCCAGTAATATCCAGTAGAGAGTATATCATTGGTTGTTCTTTCTGCATCAAAATGCCCCTCGCAAGGTTCATTGCGGCATGTTTTCAATATCATATGCTTCATATTCATGGATGCAATGCCAAATATATTGATCAGGTCCAAGCTTGAATAGGTATTCATTGATCTAGGAAAAAAATGGACTTTTTCTTATGAGTGTACACTTTTATTTCTATGTAAAATGCTTTAGCAACTCTTCTACTACTAAGTAGTTGGAAACATCTGCATACCATGGAGTGGATATAGATACTACGAAAAGGTTTTCATCAAAAAAAGAGGCATCCATAGGTTCATCTTCTGCATCTTAGTTTATTATTGATAGGAAATATGATGTAGGGTCATCGGGGCCCAAGAAGACAAGTCGAAGTTAAGACAACTGAAGTCATTTGGAGGATGGTCAATGACCTCTAGCAAGGCACAGAATATCAGTGCATGAGAGATAATCTATGTAGGTACTGGACAATGGTTGTTAATTACCAAAGTCCCAGTCAAAGGATTGGGTGAGTCATGATGAAGAAAAGCGATAGAGTCCAGTTGGGATATGGAAATTGGAAAAGGGGTCGAAGCAAGTGTCGATCGATGAGTAGAGGAGTTAGAATTGAACCAATGATGACAAGAAGTGGCTGATGGGTTGACCAGAGTAGAAGGACACATAGAGGAGGGAGTAGTTGGAGTAGTTAATGCACAATTATGATGGTTTCATAAATCCATATGGATGGATACGATGAAAGAAAGTAGGTGAATATTTAATGAATATGAGCTATGGATGAAAGTATGGGAAACTTCTAGAGGAAGGATTGAGTAGGAATATTGAGCTTGTGAGTATATGTAAATACTAGTTTGAGTTCAAAGAAGGCGGTTTTGCCCGTAAATGAACAAAGGGAGCGAGTTCTGTAATTTTCTAAGTGGGAATAGAACAATCGACTATGGGAGCGGCTGAAACACAAGTTTGTCTCTACATTGTAATTTAAATTTGTAATGATTTCCTAAATTAATAGAAGGACATAATTATTGGCATGTTGTTGTTGTGTCTGTGTATTCTATTATGCACCTTGATTGGTAGGAGACTTAGGAATTTCCGCTTGCATGAATTGGTATCAGAGTAGGAAGCATCATACATGAGAATTGCAACTACAATTGGGTGGAGTTGCATAAAACAATTTGGTAACCCAATTGCGATTGGGGATAGCGATTTGGTTGGTTGAGTCGAGTGAAATGGCTTGGATGGGTGCTAATGTTTGTGGTAGAGGATGAAGATAGTGCACTGTCACCAATGTAACTATTGTATGGGAGATGTTCAAAGAATGCATTTATATCATGAGAAGTATGAAGAGCAAACAAGATGTTGTGAAGGAGGCCCAAAAAATAGGATTTGGTGTTGAAACCATTGACCATAGTGATGTAGAAGTTGAGTATGAAGAAAATTCTCCTGAGAATGAAGAGGAAGAAGAACTAGGAGATATGTTGTTGAAAGCATTATCTGAGATGAAGGGTAGATCGAAGATGGATGGGTCTACTTACTCAAGGATTCTAAACCCTAAATAATTGATAGAATGAATTAGGGAGATGGAGAAATATTTTGACATGGAATAGATAGAATACCCTAAAAGGGAAAAGGTTGTTTGCATGAAGTTGAATGGTGATGCCTCATTGTGGTGGGGCATTTTCCAGGCTGACAAGGTGAAGAAAGGGAAAGAAAAGGTGAATACTTGGGATATAAAGGTTTCTAAGTTGAAGGATAAGTTCTTTCCCACCGACTATATGATATCCTTGTTCAGGAAGTTGTAGAACCTGAGGTAGAAGGTGTTAACCATTCAAGAGTTCATGGAAGAATTCTATCAATTGTCTATTAGTTCGGGACAAACCGACGAATGGGAAGAGGCAGTCACAATTTATGTGAATGGCCTTAACTATTCCATTCAATACAATTTGAGCCTATCGATATTAAGGAAGGTTAGAGAGGCCTATCAGTTAGCATTGAATGCATAGGATAAGTTGTCAAGAAAGACACCCACAGGAAGAGGGAGGCCGACAGCTCGAAGCCAAAGGTTTGTCACCGCTAAATAGAAAGGCAAAGGAGTAAAGAAGGGGGTGGATGATGAGACAATGAGAGATGAAGGAATGACCAGGAAGGTTGCATCAGAGTATCGAGTCCCAACAAGGTAGTGATGTGGGGGCACTTTTGGTTGAAGGGGAACTTTTGGAGAGTGACATGAAGACAAACCCAAAATATTTTTCTATAAGTATTAGAAATTGTGACACAAGGAATATGAGAGCTTGGAGAACTTTCATATTGCAAGTTAACAAGAGACTAAAGAACAGGGAGACAACAGTAAGATAGGTCCGATCGTAGGAGAGATGTCACATACCCAAATTTTGAGACTATTTATTTTATTGCGAAAAAACATTATGTTAAATTATAATTACAAAGTTTTGTAATTATGACCAAATCTGGTCAAGGATGATTGTAATGACATATTATTATTATTTAATAAATTAAAACAAGAGACAAACACCCAAGGGAACTATTAAATGAGTGTTCACTGACCCACTAGGAGGAATGGAAGTTGTTAGAAGGCATGGGACAGGTGTCAGCATTTGCACTCCACCACTAGCTATTGGTTATGGGACAACTACCCCTAAATTTGTGACATTATACCCCAGGTGGGTAAAACAGAGTTGTTAGCTCATTAATGACCAGGTTAACCACTAAAGAGGCCTAGGAATCCTAAAGAAGGCAATTGAAATTGAGCAGGTGGCTCCATATTATTTTTCCATAGAAATAATTCCTCAAGTGTATCAGGTGATCACTGAGAGATTTGAATAGGGAGGCTAAGTGAATGTGCATTGTGAGTCTACTGAATTTATTTTGAGGAGGAAACCAGAGGTGTTGGTGTAGGTCTCTTTGACTGCTAAGTCTATATGACTGAATGATCTACATTGTTGCTACAAGTTGATGACCTAAAAGCTTCTACAGATTCTTCTTCCTAGTGGTTCAGTTAACAGGCTCGGGGGTCCTAAGGAAAGTAATTTGGCTGCCTTCAGGAGTAGGTTGGGTGGAACAGGCTCCTTGGGTTGTTTGTTTCTCCTACATTCATCAGGTTCTACTGTTCTATCTGGTTTATTTGCAGTTGAATGAATGAAGTTGTTGCATTAAACCTCTAACCCTTTTTCCTGGTTTGAAAATGAAGACTTATTGACTAAATTATTTAGCTGAACTGTATATTCTATTAAGTTAGGATAGGTTAGGATAGTTCTATTTTTAAATTAAATAAATTACTTTCCTGTATTTATCATTACATCAGAGATGTCGTACTACAGGAATTAAATAGGATAATTAAAGGATGCAGGATAGAAAGTAGCATTTCATAATATAGGCATTTTTATATTTTTCTTTTATCTACTGTCATAAATTTAAATATCCCATTTATGTATAAAAATATAGAGTTTACACTTTAGATGATCTACTTCATTTCAAAGTACACATGCATTTTTTTATTCTCATTTCATTCAAAAACTGTAAAGGACTATAACCTCATTTCATTTCTTTCATCCAACATTTATGGTTTAAACTTATCATTTTTCCCATTATTTAAAATAATCTGCTTTATCCAAAAATTTGTAGATAAAGGAATATTCTAGGTTTTATTTCCAAAAACCTTCCATCAAGTTTTATAAGCAAAAACACTTATCATTACACAAAAGAAGTTACAAGACTAATTTTCAACTGTACAAAGTTTGCAAACACCCGCAGGTTCGTTTTTTGAAACCCTAAGGCCATTTTATAGCTAGCTTACAGTCAAACACTTGAAATCGTAAACCTAATTTAGTTATATCAAATTTCAAAAACCAAACGCATTACTATTGTTCAACAATCACATTATGATAGCTATATATTTGTACAAAACAAAAACTCAGACAAGAGTATTATTTTATCAATCGTAATATATATTTAAGATATGGTTCAATACAAGTTCCATGGCACCATTCAAACATTGGTATGAGCGTTGTAGCATAGAACCTTCTATTTCACAGAAACGAGTTAGCCCATGGCTCTCGACTTTCACCAAACCACTGTATTAATTACTCAAACATCGACTTAGTTAAACTTATATATCGCACAAAAACTATATGAAGTTTTCTTAATACTTTTTTTCCATTAAAATGACCGAGGGTTCATCCCTTTAGCATATACATCATAAACCATTTTACATTTAAACAAACGCGATAGCAAAGAACTATTGGGCCGATAGCAAACTAGGATGAGGATTTATCCTCTGCTCTTGCATCATATGGCTCTAAAACATCATAAATTCAACCAAAAACCCTTGCCAGGAATAGTTCCCAACTCTTGTCAAATAGTAAGCATCGGCCAAACCGTGCAGAATTACCTAGAAGGGTTTAGAACCACTGAGGCTTACCGAGTGGTTGAGCAGCATCCTCCCACCGAGCTTCAAACACAGTAAACCTTCTCCGAAGTATCACCTTCCATAAAAATAATTTAGAGGTTAAACGAAGAAAATGCAGAGTTGAACTTGGAACAACACAAATATCTTTATCTTTTCATTGAAATGAAACTTTGCCTTAACAATGCAGCTTCTGGAGTAAGAGACACCTTAAGCAAACGAGAACGATGGAGCCATCTACCAAATGCAGAGAAGAGGGTTCCAGTTTCTGAGAACAACGGTGTATCTTTGCAAGAGAATCGAACCCAGGGTCTAAGACTAACAGAAAAACTCTAGATTCTATCCTTAACATTCCATTCAAGGCTGCATGGTGGATCGACTCTACAAGGAAAACAAAACCTGAAACTAATAAGTTTTCCCACAGGTCCAGGGATCGAACTCGAGGAAGGAGTCCTCCGAACCATAACTACCAAACCCTACATTGTAGCAGGCAGTCGGCCTCTCTACATTACCACTACCAAGTAAAATGAAGGTCAAGGAAAACACTTCAATGATAAACATAACGAAGAGCTAGGGTTTCATCTCAAAGCCCAAGAACATGTCAGATCAACGATGGAGAAGATGCCAACCAAGCACGTCGAAGTTCGGGCAACAACTACTTTTATGCCATATTTATTATCACTTCCACCTCGACATCCAACTCAGTAGACCCGAGGTTAAAAGAATTATACAGCTCGATGTTTTGATATAGTTTTGTAAACTCCTTCATGTGATCTACAGCCACGAAGGCATCCACTAAGACTTCCACTCAACATAGAAGGCAGGTGACTTGAATGCCAAGACCGGTTTCGATAGTCTGCCAGCACGATGATATCAAAACTTTCAATGCCCTGTCAATTTTATATGTCAGTATAAAGACTTAGGGTTGCATCACTTATTTCTTTGCTTATTCAAAGTATAAAGTCGACATCCATTTATGTAATACATTTCCAATGTATTAATCATCGAATGCAGGGTTTATATATATTGTATATTGTTTCCCAAATGATATAGGTAGCTTTTTATAGAATAAATTCGAGATTGGGTTATAGTTTAGAATCCCATATAATGCACATTGTAATATTGTTTATAAATAGTAATATTTATAAATTGAGAAATGCATAAACTACTATAGCATATATTCATGATTTCAAGTTAATCCACGTATTTAAAATTTACTTTTAGCTCAGGTTTCTATAGTGTAAGGTAACATATAAGTTGAAACATTCACGTCATAAATATTCATGATAATACTACTCTTTGCAAAATGGAGAAATGATGACAATAGCACTTATACATTGTAATCTAGCACGTAATCGAGAATTCATAGTGTAAGTATCTCTTCTTGACGTTTCAATAAAGAGTCTAGTGTAGTTACTAATAGTTATGATTTCTATGACTTGTAAGTATGGTCAAGGTAATACTTATAGAAATAGGACAGAGATGCATACCATTAATAACTCTCATGCAAGGAAGTACTTAGAGTTATCATAAAGCATTGATGGCTAACTAAAAACATAATTAGAATTACTTGTAACACTTGAATTGTTGTAATACTCTTACCTGCGTATCTGCGCAAAGAAATAGGTTCAAATGCTTTAGCAATCATAGCTAAGTAAACCTCAGGGTACCTCGTAGGACCCCTTCGTCATCATCCAAGAGAAACTGTCAATATTTTGTCAAGAAAACTATATCACAAGATAAACTTAATTACAACATATAGATTTATAATTAACACAAGCAAAACTAATGTCATATTTTTGTGTTAAGAAGAATGAAGTATTGTCATCATATTTTGCTATTAGTTAAGAGGATTAGCATTTATTTTATTTCCGCATTAGCAAGTACAACATTTAATGATACTTTAAAATTTTTAAATTTTTGTGATTTTACGGGTTTTGACAAGAGAGTACAACATAGATTACACAGGAGGGAGGTAGGAACTTGACGGTCCTATGGGTGCTACTGCAACGTGCGTGATAGATGGAGAAGGAACTGACACAAAAGAATTCTATCTTCTGGACGAAGGTAAAAATCTGGGATAAGTGTTGTATGACCATCATCGATGGAGGCATCACAGAGAATTTCATTTCGATGGAAGTCATCGACAAGCTAGCTTTGAAGTGTTGACCGCATCCGATTGCGTATCAGGTGCTGTGGTTGTAGAAGGGTGAACATGTGACAGTGACGAGGCAATGCTTGATTAATTTGAAGATTGGTGCAATTCATGATAACGTGTTGTGCGATGTGATTGCCATGGCTTCTTGTCATCTATTGTTGGGAAGACCATGGAAGTACGACCAGAGTATGTTGTACAAAGGTCATAGAAATATGGTCATATTCGAGAAGAATGGTAGGAAATTCCAATTCATTCCCTTGGTAGAGGACACGATTCCTAAGGTAAATGAGAACATTTATTTGTGAAATATGAGTGTTGATGTCCTCAGCTAAGGATTTCTTGTAGTAGGAATAGAGAAACAGTTTTTCTTCGCATCCATTCCAAAGGGCCTAATCATCAATGATCCAACAAGGGATGTACCGATTGAGGTCAAAGAATCATTGTCAGAATTCAAGGGAATAATGGTCGATGAGATGCCAAAAGGATTGCTACCGACAAGGAGTATATTGCATTGAATTGAATTGATACTAGGGTTGAGTCTACCAAACAAGGTGTTGCATAGGATGACATGGATGAAGAATGAAGAGTTGAACCAAAGGTCCGGGATTTGTTAGATAGGGGATTGATCAGAGAAAGCCTAATCCCATGTGCAATACTAGTTGTGCTAGCACTAAATAAAGGAGGAGAGTGGAGGATGTGCATTGACTCAAGGGCCATTAATAGAATTTCCATCAAGTACAAATTTCCATTACAAAGAAAAAATGACATGATCAACTACTCGAGTGGGGCAAGATACCTCACCAAGATTGACTTGAAGAGTGGATATCACCATATCAGGATTAGAGAAGGTGATGAGTGGAAGACAACCTTCAAGATGAAGGAAGGGTTGTATGAGTGGTTGGTTATGCTATTTTCACTGACCAATCCACCCAGTACATTTACACGACTGATGAATGAGGTTTTGAATCCATTTATGGGAAATTTAGTTTTTGTATATCTTGATGATATTCTAATTTTTAGCAAGACCAAGGTCAAACACTTGGCTCGCTTGAGACAAGTATTGCAGAAGTTGATCCAAGAGAAGCTGTTGGTAATATACATAAATGTTCATTCATCAGGGAGGAGTTGGTGTATCTGGGATGTATAATATCCATCCGGGGACTTAAGATGGACCTAAATAAATTAAAGGTGATTCTAGAGTGTCTTGAACCAACGAATGCCATAAAGGTAAGGAGTTTCCATGGACTTGCCAGTTTTTACAATAAGATCATCAGGGATTTTAGTCAAATATGTGCACTATTGATGACATGCATGAAGAAGGGCAAGCTCAAGTAGACAAAAGTTGCTTGACAAGGTTTTAATAACCTGAAGAAAAAAGTGACATAGCAACCAATTTTGGAATTACTAGGTTTCGAAAAAGTATTTCAATTCAATTGCTACACAATTGGATTAGTAATTGGAGCAATGTTGAGCTAGGAATGACAACCAATTGCAATTTTCTGTGAGAAGTTGGATGACACCAAACATAAATATTCGGTCTACGACCAAGATTTTTATGCCATTGTGTAGGCATTGAAGAAGTGGAGGCATTACTTGTTTCCCATTGAATTTGTGGTGTTCACAACCACTAGGATCTGAGGTATTTGAATACTTAAATGAAGTTAAGTCAGAGAGATGTGAAGTCGGTTGAGTTCTTGTAGAGGTACACTTTTTGTTGAATCATAATTCAAGGAAAACCAACAAAATCGATGATGCATTGAGTCGAAGAACCGCATTGTTTGGAACAACGATAGTTCAGTCAATAAAGTTAGAGTCAATTAAAGCTGACTATGAGGTCGATGGGGATATTGCTAAAGTATGGAAGGTGTCAAAGGATCCATGGAGTATGAAAAGCACTCCATAGTTGGATTACTCTATCCATGAAGGATACCTTTTCAAAGGTCATCAGTTGTGCATATTGAGAGGATATGTTCAGGAAAATATGATAAGAGAATTGCATAATTGAGGACTCAAAGGAAACTTTGGGATTGATAAGACAAAGGTATTGGTTGAGGAAAAATATTACTGGATAGGATTGATGATTGATGTGAATATTGGGTCCAATAGTGTTGAATATGCTAGCATGCAAAAGGATGGAGTCAAAATACAAGACTGTATGCACCTTTACCAGTGCCAACAGTTCTTTGGGAAGATATCAACATGGATTTTGTGCTAATATTGCCGACTAAATAACAAGATAATGACTACATCTTTGGTATTTGAAAAATTTTCAAAGATGGCACATTTCATTACATATAAGAAGACAAGTGATGCCACCGATATTTTTTTTATTTTTCAAAGAAATCATAAGATTGGATGGGCTGCTGAAGAGTACCAGTTTGGATAGAGACACTTACTTCATGAATCATTTATGGAGAACCCTATGGAAGAATATTGACTCAAAGTTGCATTTTGGTTCTGCATACCATCCGCTATGACTGATGGGAAGACTAAAGTAATGAATATGAGATTGGGAAATTTATTGAGGTGTCTGACTATTAATCGACCAAGTTAGACACCTAGATATTTCAAGGAATAAGTCCAAATGGATTATCCGAATTAGTGAAGCTACCAACATAAATGTAGTAGACTGCAGACATAGAGTTATCTTCCAACCATATGAATGAATTCCACGATAAGGTGAGGCGACAACTAGAAAAGAGAAACATCGCTTACAATTTGAGAGCCAATGGGAAGAGACAACTGCAATCCTTTATAGAAGGTTACTTAAATTATGCACACCCAAGGAAGGAGAGGTTCCCATCAAGAACATATAACAAGATGAAGATGAAGAATATTGGACCATGCAAGATCCTAAATAAAATTGCAGATAATGCTTATACATTGGAGATTCTAGAAGAGTTAAACATTTCACCGATGTTCAATGTCACTGATTTGAACATGTATGAGGAAGGATCAACCATCATATGAGAATTGGGGGTCGACTGGAAAATTCAGTTACTAAACCGATCGCCAAAAGAAGTCACCGAGACACTCGACGAGTGAGACATCAGGAAGACTAGAAGCTATAAGCAGAATAAATATGTGGTTCGATGGAGAGACATAGACTTGGAAGATGTGACTTGGATTTCAGAAGAGAAGCTTGAGGAATTAAATAACTGCAAGCGTATTTCTTCTCAACCCGTGGAGGTTGATGCAGGGGCATCAAGGCCCAACAACACTAGTTGAAGTTTATATGAGTGAATTCATTGAGAGGATGGTCGACGAACTCCAGTAAGGAACAAGATATCAGTCGACAAGAGATAATTTATGTAGGTTTTGAGTAATGGTGTTCAATCACCAAATCCTAGTTGAAGTATTGGTGAGTCGCGATGATGAAAAGCGACATAGTCCAGCTAGTATATGGCGATTGGAAAAGGGGTTGAAGACAATTCCAACTGATGAGTAGAGGAGTCATACCTGAACCGATGATGAGTAGAAGTGGCCGACAGGATGACTGGAGTAAAAGGATGCACAGAGGAGGGAGTAGTTGAGCAGTTAATGCATAGTTATGACGGTTGTTGCAGAACACCAGATGGAAGGATACGCTGAAAGAAAGAAGAGTATTTAATGAAGATGGGTTGTGCCTAGAAGTATGAGAAAGTTATAGAGGAATGATTGATTGAGAATATTGAGCCTATGAGTATTTATAAATACTAGTTTGAGTTCAAAGAAAGGGATTCTATATCTAAACAGACAAAGGGTTTGAGTTGTGTAATTTGTTAAATGAGAAAAGAAAATTCGATTGTGAGAGCAACTGAAACAAATCTTTCTCTCTGCATTGTAATTTAAACTTGTAATGATTTCCTAAATTAATAGAATTCCATAATTCATGGCACCTTGTTTTTGTTGTGTGTTATTCTATTATGGACCCTGATTGGAAGGAAAATTAGGAACTACCGCTTACATCTGTAAGTATTAGAGCGGGAAGAATCTTGTGTGACAAGTCTAGTTGTGATTGGACTCTAAGGAAACTATAGCTACGGTTTCGTGGACTTGTAGAAGATAGTGGTAACCCAATTGCAATAGGGAATTGGTGATTTGGTTTGTTGAGAGGGGTGAAATGGATCAGAGGGGTGTTAATGTCCATGATAGAGGATGAAGACATCATGGAGGCATCGGTGTAACTACTAACCGAGATATGTTTGAAGGATGCGCTCATACAGTGATAAGTATGAAGAATGAAGAAGATGCTATGAAGGAGGCCCATAAAAGAGGATTTGGTGTTGAAATCGTTGACCATAGTGATGTAGAAGTTGAGGATGAAGAAAATGATCCTGAGGTTGAAGAGGAACAAGACCCAGTAGACAAGTTGTTGAAAGTATAGTCTAAGATGAAGAGTAGATCAAAGGTGAACGTGTTTACTTACTTAGGGATTCTAAACCCAAAAGAGTTGATAGATTGGAATAGGGATATGCAGAAACATTTTGACATGGAGTAGATATAAGACCTTAAAAGAGTAAAATTTGCTTGTTTGAAGTTGAAGAGTCATGCCTCATTGTGGTGGGACAATGTATAGGATGACACTATGAAGAAAGGGAAAGAAAAGATGAATACTTGGGATAGAATGGTTTCCAAGTTGAAGGATAAGTTCCTTCCCATCGACTATATGATATCCTTTTTTAGGAAGTTGCAGTCACTAAGGTAGAATAAGTTAACTATTCAGGATTTCACAAAGGAATTCCATCAATTGTCTATAGGGTGGGACAGACCGATGAAGGGGAAGAGGAAGTCGTGATTTATGTGAATGGCATGAAATATGCCATTCAAGACAAGTTTATCCTATGAAGGTTTAGGAAAATAAGGTAGGCCTATCAGTTTCCCTTGAATTCAAAGAAGAAGTTGTCAAGAAAGACTCATACAGGAAGAGGGAGGCTGACGAATCGAAGCTAGAGGTTTGTCACCGCCGTAGAATAGACCAAGGGAGTAAATAATGGGGTAGTCAAGGAGAAAAGGAGAGATGAATGGACGACCAAGAATGTTGCATCAGAGTACCAATAAGGTAGTGAGAGTACTAGAGGTTGGGGAAATTTTGGTCTAAGGGGAAATTTTGGAGAGCAATGTGTAGACCAACCCAAAATATTTTGATATAAGTGTCAAGAAGTGGAAAACATGGCATATGAGTTCTTAGAAAACTTGCATATTGCAAGTCGACATGAGAATAAAGATCGGGGATCCGAAAATAAGATAGGATCGACTGTAGGAGAGAGTACATCAGAGACTATATCGGAGGGATGTAGGAACTTGGTTGTTAGACGGGCGCTATTGTAGCCTACATGACATGACGAGAAGGAACCGACAAAAAGGAAGTAATCTTTCGGATGAAGGTAAAAATATGGGATATGCATTGTATGACCATCATCAATGGAGTTAGCACAAAGAATTTGATTTCAACAGAAGTCATCGACAATCTAGGTCTGAAGTGTTGATTGCATATGAATGTGTATTGGGTTTCATGGTTGTAGAAGGGTCATCATGTGATGGCGACAAGGAAATGTTTGAGTAATTAGAATATTGACGAGCTTTATGATAGTGTGTTTTGCAACGTTATCCCCATGGATGATTGCCATATGTTGTTGGGATGACCATGGAAGTACGAATGGAATATGGTGTATGATGGTCATAGGAATGCTAGCATAGTTGAGAAAAATGGAAGGAAATTTTGAATGGTTCCCTTGGCATAGGATGGGATTCCAAAAGGAAATGAGAACACTTATTGGAAAATATGAGTGTTGATGTGCTCAGCTAAGGAGTTCTTACAGGAGGAAAAGAAGAAATTTTTTTACTACATGACCATTCCAAAGGTATTAATCATCGATGATCCGATGAGGGATGTATTGAATGATGTCAAAGAAGTGATGTCACAATTCAAGGGCATAATGGTCGATGAGATGTTGAAGGATTGTCGTTTAAAATGAATATATCACTTCATATTGAATTGATACCAGGGTTGATTCTACCAAACAATGCATTGCATAGGATGGCACCAACGGAGAATTCAGAGTTGAACCGACAGATCTAGGAATTGTTGTACAGGGTACTGATCAGAGAGAGTATGAGTCTGTGTGTAGTACTACAAATAATGACACCAAAGAAAGGAGTAGAGTGTAGGATGCGCATTGATTCAAGGGCCATCAATAGAATTACCATCAAGTATAGGTTTCCATTACCAAGAATGGATGACTTGATCAACTACTTAAGTGGGGCAATTTTACAGAGAAAAACTTCGTGTGGCTTGGGGTGGACCACAACAGATATATTGATCCAAGAAACCAACTCAATTATCAGGTATGTTAGATAAATGTAAAATGCCAACGAAAAAATAAAAATTCTTACCTCAACCAGATGTTTGAACAAGCCCACTGTTGAGATCGAAATCCAATGCTCCCTCTACAACTTGTCCTCAACAAAAAATATATACGAGCATATGGAATATAGATATAAAATGTTGGCATCAAGACTAGCATAATCCATTAACATATTTAACAAATAGACCTGAGTATGGATCATGCCCACAAAATTTGAATTTGGATATATATATATATATTCTTTAGTTTTTGGGATGTGATTTAGTAGGGGAATTGTAATGATCTATACTCAAGGGTGTTGCATGTGGATTCATATTGATGTAAGTTCTAAATACAAAATGTGTTATTCTTAATTTATGTGTAGAAGATAATTATGAAGGATTGTTGATATATTTTTAAATTGAAAAAACATTCATTTGTTCTTTATTTAAAATTATGTAAAAAATAATTTGATATAATTATTATTAAAAATCAAATCAAATTAACTTAGTGTCTTATTTTTTCCGTGACATGATCACTTCTATAAACTCAATTTTTAAACATTTAAAATTAAAATAAATTAAAAAACATATTAAAATAAAAATTATATTAAATACTTTAATATTTAAAATTATAATAATTTCTGAAAACATTTAAAATTAATAAATAATTTACACATTTAAATTTATAAATAATTTAAACATTTAAAATTATATTACTTTTCTCTAAAATTATATTAAATTTCATTTAAAATTATATTACTTTCATTTAAAATTGTATTACTTTAAACATTTAAAATTATATCATTTTTTATATTACATTTTTATACCCATGTACAAAAGGAAGCTAAATGAAATGAAATCAACAATGCAAGCTAAATGAAAAGAAAGTAACAATGAACATCACGCACGCAGAAGCTTGCTTTGTTAGAACTTATATTTCTTTTAAAGAGTCAAGAAGGTTCCGCGTGTGTTATGGAAAGTATTTAAAAAAAATCCATGTTGGTTCATAAAATAAAATATTATGAAAAGTAATTAAAAAATAAATGTTCGTGTATAAAATAAAAACTTGAAACTTAAACTCGGATCTATCAATAAAGAGAAATCAAATTTCTTCAGTTTAAATTTAAAAAAAGAAATACACATTTCTTGAGTTTAAATTTTAAAAAAGAAATACACCTTAAGAAATTGGTTGGTGCTTGATAGATACAGGTTTAAGATGGATTAAAGTTGTTATCATCATCATCATCATTATAATATAACATTAATAATGTTATGAATGTTATTATCAAGATTAATATAAATATCAATGTTAATTTAATGGTAATATTAATGTCAATGTTAGTTTAATGTTAATATTAAAATTAATGTTAACATTAATATTGTTAATGCTTTCATGATTAATATTATTAACTTTATTAATAATGTTGTTACTTTAATTATTGATATCATTATTATTAATAACATAATCGAAATTGTTATTATTATTATTTATAATATTGTTAATTTTATTAATAATATTTTTATTGATATTATTAGCAATGTATTAATATTCATTGTAATATGTTATTCATTTTAATATGTTATTCATTTTAATATTTTAAATAGGTGTAGTCTAAATATGCTAAGTTTTCAATTTTTTTTTATTTATAGTCTTCTTTCCAAAATTCACTCAAAAAAATCTTAAAAGTAGAATAAATAGATTATTCCTTTTAAATATGTTATTAATTTAATTTTATACCATTCTCAATAATGTTAATCAATCTTCTTGTTGTTATTAATGTAATTAATATTAATTTTTATGTTATTATTAATGTTGAAAAACATTATTAATGATTAATAATATTAATAATAATATTGTTGATGTTTTTGGTAAATTACTTAAATTCTTTATTTTTCTTCAAAATCGAGTTCTAAATAACTCGCAGCTTTAACCCTTCCATCTATAAGTCCTAGAAAACTTATCCAATTTAGTTATTTCAATTTCGATGCTTAATTAAAAACTCTTCCAATAATTTACTAAGTTTAGGTGAAACATATATATAATTAACATTTTGCTACTACTATATAAATTAAAAGTCTCAGAAAAATTAATTAAATCAAAATAAAATTAATAAATTAATATAATTTAAAATATATTATAATTTTTCTTAAATTTTTAATTAAAAAATATATTTCTAACCAAATTATATATATATTCCACACAAATTCAAAATACGACTTCATACTTCTTTCATAAACAATTATAAATATAAAATTATAATTACTATATAAGTGGAAAAATTAATGTATAATTATATTTATAGGCTAAATTAAGTTTTTTATATGTAAAATTTTATTTATATATTTTATATTGAATGTGTATAAATATTTTTTTAGGAATATGTAAAAGTTTAATTATATATATTTTATATTCAATTTGTATACATATGTTTTTATATGCGCAAGAGTAGATAATTCTTTACTTAAAAAAAATAAGAATCTAAGCATTAATTATATTAAAATATTAAAATACTAAACATTAATTATATTAAAACTTAAATTTTTACACTTTAAAATTAAATAAAACTAAAACTCAAAACTACCAAAAACTTAAAAAAAAACTAAATTTTAAAAATTAAAATTAAATGTAACCTTTAATTATATTAAAATTTAAATTTTTACAATTTAAAATTAAATAAAACTAAAACCCAAACTACCAAAAACTTTAAAAAAATTAAATAATTTTAAATTTTAAAAATTAGAATTAAATTTAACCTAACTAAAACAAAGCATTAATTATAGTAAAACTAAAAGAATCTAATTTTCCAAACCATATAGTATTACATTATATTTTACTGAAATCAAAATATACATCACACAAAGTTTAAAATAACAATGTTTAATTATTTACAATAAAGATATGAATTTTCATATGCTTTGCAAAACATTACATAAACATTTTGGTTGAAAATAAAAATTACATAATCATTGTTTTTCATATAATTAATAAAATTAATATTTATTAGTGTTAGAACTTAATGGTAATCATTTTATTAATAAATATTAGCCATAATAATTGTTAAACCATTAATACCATGATTGGAATTTCACCACAAAAATCGTTAATATGGTGATTCAAATTAACTTTGAATTTAAGCGAATAAGATATCAAAATTTGTTAGACGACTTGAATTAAGATAAGAATTACGATGCTCTGTCTTCTTGTCTTCTCCTCGAGGGAAATACATCTTCCACATGTACATAAAAATAAATCCACTAATAAATAAGTCTATATATTTCTTTCAAAGAATCAAGAAGATTTCGCCTATACATCTTCCACATGTACATAAAAATAAATCCACTAATAAATACGTCTATATATTTCTTTCAAAGAATCAAGAAGATTTCGCCTGTGTTACATTACAGTTTTAAAAGTATTACAGGAAAATGTTACTATAGCAAATAATTCCATTGGAATCTAAGGACAGAAAACAATTGTAACCTTTTGCTGGAATGCATAGACACGAAAATCCCTGGTTTTATGAAGATCTTGATAAAATGCCGGTATACAATTGATCTAAACTGGTTTTGAAATTGAGAAAAAAAAAAGGGGATGAATCTTGTTCTCGGTCAAAACATCTTTGAAACAGGTGGCATCAAAGGGCACCGTTGAACTGAATCAAAATGCACAAAAATCAGGCACTGGTGAATAAGATTAGAGTTCATAACTTGAATTTCTGGAAGGTGCCTATAGAATTGGATCAAATGTAAAAGCCAAATTACTAACACAAATGTGGATTCTATGAAAACGACTTCATCAAATTTACAATTCACAACTGGAATTTCTGGGAGGTGCCGACAAAATTGGATCAAATTTAAAATCCAAATTACAACACAATTATGGATTTCGAATTCCTGGAAGGTGCCATTTCAGTTTCGAAGTGGAACCCCAGAGTTAATTAAAAATCGTCTACAATTTATATTTGCAAAACTGAAGACATCATGACTTCGGAGTACACACACAGAGGATAAAAGGGCTTATCGATTCAGTATTTACAATACTGAAAGCGCCATGCTTGGGATATACAGAGATTGCAAGGGCAACACGAGTCTTTTTAGGAATTCTGGAAACACTCAAAATGAAGATCTATTCAGATGTTAATGCCAAATCATTATCAATCAACTGAGTAATTTGGTTTCATCAGGTTCAATTCGCCCTTTTAACAAAAGTAAAACTCATATCATGGAACAATATTAAAACAATGATGACGTGATTCTCCAATATCGGGCGGGCAGTCTCCATTTATACCAGATATCCAGTCTGCAGTTTCCAATCTCTGCGCATCTTCTTCTCTGAGGTCTGGCCACATAACCCGTCCGGCGTGCACCGTAGCTCCTAATTTTCCCCGCGCAACTGATCATTGGTGTGCAACTGATCATTGGTGTGCTCTGGACCTGCAAGAGTCGGCACCCTAGTTTAATAGTTACAATGTAATGCTGTTTGATTAGATCATCGGCTGGGAGGCTTGTGAATGGAGTGGCGCCCCAAGATCCCTGCAACACAAAGATTAAAATTGTTCCATGATTGCACCTGGGCTCAGTGCAGTGAAGATAACAGGGACGTTACAGCCTGCCACCACCACCAAGAACGTATTTTCTGTTAATGAAGTGCAGTGAAGATAACAGGGACGTTACAGCCTGCCACCACCACCAAGAACGTATTTTCTGTTAATAAACCAAGCACTAAATAGATCTAAATGGACATTACAGTAAGAGGAGTATTTATTACAATAAATATGGTACAACTGGTTTGCTGTTCATGTAATTCATGGCCATTTCCAAGCAGTACAAAACACGGCCTTTCGTGTTTAGTTTTTTCAGTTTTATTGGATTCTGAGGCAAGAAAAAAGAAGATCTCCAATTGCTGAGTAGTCCTTTGTTTGTCTTCAATTACAAATCCTTCAACATAGTCGAATGTGAGGTCACCTATGGGACGAGATATTAGATATTCCTGATCTTTGGTGAATGCTTTGAAGTCGGAATACAGGACCCTGATCCATTTTACCTGTACAATCAATATGCATAAACTCTGATCAATATTGAAATGATTTCGAAAAAGTCATTGTACAATCAAAATTACCCAAGAGTCCGTGATTTAGAAAACAGTCATTGTACAATCAACATATCATGAGTCGATAATAACATACAGCAAGTAAATCCTCACCATCTGTGGCGCAGGCTCAAGGGCAATCCGAGCCTTGGTGATGATACCGAACTGACCTAACCCACCAAGAACTGCATGAAACCGAACTGACCTAACCCTGCATAGTAGATTTGACATGAATAGAAGGTAAAAGAAAACAGGGGGTGTCAATTTATCAAGGAAAAATATCCACTTGGGTTCCTTTTGAGAAGGTTTACCTGTCACGACTTCAACCTGATAGACATTGTTGATCTGAGGGCCATGGCGAAAAGCCTGGCCACTGATTCCAGCATTGGAGAGTGTTCCACCCACTGTGAGGAGAGAATGGAGCGTTCGAGAGGAGCGTTAGTGTGGAGAGTGGAATGGAGCGTTCAAGAGGAGCGTTAGCATATTGTACAGGAGTGTGGGGAGTGGAGCGGAGTGACGGATTAATTCCTGGCGTAACTGAGAAGAAACACTTGGCATTTCTAATTATTTGAATAAATTTTTTGAAATTCCTATGTGTCGTTTAGATTTAAAGCTGCAAGTGAGTTAACACAGCAAATCTGAGTGCTTCATTAATGCACTAGACGAAGCATATTCTGGTATCCTTAAAATCCAGTCATTGATTGTTAAAAATACAATCAATCAGCCACCCCACCTCCACCCGTAAAAGTTGAAAGAAAACGCCTATCGGCGTAATAAATATATTTTGATTGTGAGTTGTTTGAATACTCTTTGGATTATAGTGTTATCTAGTTTAATTTTATACTAGATTTGAGTCCTTACCAACTATCATAAATAATATAAAAAGCTAGATATGTATTGAAATAAAATATGTAGAAATTGTATTCGAGAGTTATTCGCCTTATAGTGCAATAGAGCTGTTTGAAGCACAGCATCAAGCTTTGATATTATGTTGTCTAGATTTCGATTTTGAAGAACATTGCAATAGTAGATTCCTGGAGAAATACAATCTTTAAAGGCGGTTTCTGAGGTGAGCTTATATTCCAAACTGGAATTTTAAGGACCAAGCAAGCAGGTGAAATGGGCGAGCAAATATATTCCTGGTCTCTGGGGTTTATTAGCTTGGTGTTGGCAGTAACACTGCTTCATCTCATATGGGGTAAAGCAGGAGGAAACCCAAAACATTACAAGTTGCCGCCTGGTTCTACAGGGTGGCCGTTGATCGGAGAGACCATCAGCTTCATACGAGGCATTAATTCCAGTACTCAACCACTCCAATTCATTCAAGAGCGCGAGCGCAGGCAATATTTTATTTGATTATATCGACTAATTGTATAAATAATGTTGTTGATTTGTATAACGTATGGGGATAGGTGAGAATGAACAACTCGCGTTGGATTTGCAGGTATGGGGAGATATTCAGATCAAATTTGTTTGGACGAGCTCGAATGGTTGTTTCTGTAGATCCAGAATTCAACAAATATGTCCTGCAAAATGAAGGCAGGCAGTTTCAAGCCAACTATCCGAGATCTCTTCGAAATCTCATCGGTAAATTCGGTTTGCTGTCGGTGCACGGAGATCTGCAAAAGAATCTCCTTGGGATCGCTGTAAATTTGATGAGCTACGAGAGACTGATTGTGGATTTCAAGCGGAGTGTCAGGAGGTAAGTAATTTCAAACAACCAACCAATATTAAACGATTTGTGAAAATATAAATCCTATGCTACTTGATGAACTTGCTTGAACTTGCTTGTTAACTTATCAGAGTCATTTAAATTAATTTAATTTCTTGTGAGTGAATATTGATAGGTACAAATAAGTAATAAGTTATATGTTACTTGTTGTGTGCCATTAAATCTTATTCATGAGAATCCATGCATTAGCTACCAATTATCTATGCATCAGCTAAGAGTTATCCATGTATTAAATACCAATTATCCATGCCTCAGCTAAAATTTATCCATGTATTAAATACCAATTATCCATGCCTCTAGGCCATACACTTTTCTCATCTTATTGCCATCTAAAAAGCATAAATACTAGTTTATCCCAATTTCTAAGATACAAACACCTATACATATAGGATGTTAGAATATGTGTAATTCTTTCCACTTTCATTTAACTCTAAGTAAAGGACCTATTAATATTCACGGACAACAAGTTAAGTTACTAGGCTAGTTACCAACTAGTCAGGAAACTGTTTCAATTAATCCCATCTAATTACCAGCTTCAATTTTGACTCTTTTCGTAGCTTGTTTGCTCCTATAATTGATTAATTTATTACATTTTAGTTATGAAATTGTTTTAGTTGGGACTAATTTATTACCTTCTTGTTATGAAATTATTTTAGTTGGTCCCAGCTAACTCCCAACTCTTTCCCTAGTTTGTGCTGAACTTGATGGCAAAACAATTGCTGGACTTATCACCTTCCAAGGAGTCACAGGAGATTTGTCAAGCGTTTGTTCACTTCTCTGCAGCTAGCCTCTCTGTTCCAATTAGAATCCCGGGTACCTCATATGCAAGAGGAATGAAGGTACAAATGCATATATTTTACAACGATTTGATTTGTTTTATTATAGTTATTGGAGGAGTAATAAGTGGCAGTGCTAGAGGCCAGGGAGTTTTTAATAAAAAAGATTTACGCGGCTATAGAGGACAGAAGGAAGGATCCCCAGACAGTCCATAATGATTTGTTGACAAAACTTTTGAAAGAAGACTCTTTTTCAGAAGAAGTTATAGCAGATTTTATACTATTCTTGCTCTTTGCGGGTCATGAGACGTCATCAAGATCCACGTCGTTCGCTATCAAATTTTTGACAGACTGTCCCAAGGCTTTGCAGGAATTGAAGGTGTCTGAGTCCAAAAAGCCCTTGGGATGCTAATTAGGGAAACCTAAATAAAAACATTCCATCAATTTCTGTTCGTATTGATGCAAGAATATTAGACTTATTGTAGTATCTATAAGGATGGTACAGGCTGAGCACGACGCTCTGTTAAAGAGAAAAGGGAATTCAAGCAACCAAGAGCTCACTTGGGATGACTACCAGTCAATGAAATTCACGCACTGTGTATGAAATTATGTCTTTAATTTTTACATTACCGTCAATGGCAGTGGATAATGACTGAGACCATGTGTTTGTTTGTGTAATTGACAGGTTATAAATGAAACACTTCGTCTTCAGTGTAACTCCAGGTGTTTTCAGAAAATCAAAAGAAGACATTAGAATAAAAGGTATTATTCAGTATTTTTTTCTATTGAATGGTTGGTGCATTTTTATATGGATAGGTGTTTTTTTTTTCTTTTCTTTTTTTTCTTCTTCATTCGCAGTGTAACCAGCGCCCAATGGTGGGCGAGGACGTCGAATCGAGCAGGGTCTCGGGGTCGAACCTGGGTGGGGACGGCCACAGCCGACCGCCCCAGCCACCCGCCGACGGCATTTTTATATGGATAGGTGTTTATATCTTAGAATTTGGGATAGATTAGGGTCTATGTTTTTCCTAAATTACGTAATGATTAGACAAGTGTACTATAAAGATTGATTTTATAATAAAAGTTTCAAAATCAGATAAATAATTAAAATTACAACCATCCATAAAAAAATAAGTAACAAATAACTTATTTATGATACTTAACTTCTTAATAACACTTAATTTGTCACTTATCAATGTTCACAAACCACAAGTGAAATAACTATACTAATTATACATTACTTACTGTAATTCCTTTACAAAGAACTTTGATTATAAAATTTTGTATAAAATCATTTTACTATGATCTAATAAGATTTCCAACAATCACTAATATTATTTTAAATGAAAACAACTGAATTTGCGCGATTTGAAAGCACCTTATGCGATGCCCGGATGATCGTTTCAAACTTGTGTTGTCAGGAGGCTTTGTGATTCCAAAAGGGTGGACGGTGTATCCGTTTTTTACAGGCATCCATCTTCACGAGAAGTACCATTCTTCTGCTCTCACATTTCACCCGTGGCGCTGGCAACAGCATCTGCATAATCAAGTAATTTATCCATGTCAATAAATGCCCAACTACATGTTTTTAGGAGCCCAATTCTCTACTACAACTGATTTTCTTCAAAACTTAATGTTATACTGCAGGAGCTCTCAAAGAATCCTTCGTTTATGCCTTTTGGAGGAGGTGCGTGGCTTTGTCCAGGAATGCATCTGGCAAAACTTGAAATAGCCATTTTTCTTCATAACTTTGTCACCAAATTCAGGTCATAGTTTTCCTTCGGTCTTTCACAGTTAATAGTTAATTCTAAGTATTACAATTTAGACATTGATTTTTCTCAAGGTTATTACTCATATTAGTAGAAAAAACAGACAATTAAAAATAGTATTTCATTCACATATAATTGAAAGTATGAGGATTCAGATATTGATTTTTATAAGGTAGATCAGTCTTGACTAAAGTTAAAAATATATTTCAGCCAAGGAGATATATATGGGAATATGAATTTATTTATGGTCTAGACATTCTCGCAAATACTAACAATTCGCTGAATCTGCTAAATTGATTTCTTTTGTGTACTTAATTGCAGATGGACGACACTGCAAGATGATAGAATCTCCTACTTTCCTTTTCCTCTCATGATCAAAGGCTTCCCAATTCGTCTACGTTTAACAGACACAATGGAATATTAATTGTCTCAAAGTCCGTCACAAATCGTTGCAGATAGATATATTTGAATATAGGATAAACAAGGGATACGTTTTGGAAATTTAATTGTCACAAAGTTTGTAGCATATGTCGTGGGTGTTTGAAGATTTCAAGGGTTAAACCATTTATCTCATAGCTAATAGCATTGCTAGCCAACTCGTAAATACTGTTTAATCTTTCCAGAGAAAAGACGACTAGCTACTTCGTCTGTATAAACATATTATAATTATTAATTTTGATGTTTATAAAGTTGTATTGTTATTTCTCATTTTTTATAGCTTATGAGGGCAGTTATATAGCAATCGGTTAGGATTTAAATTTTTTTAACTTTTAATTATTTTTGTTTTTGTTATAGAAATTTTTTTAATTTTTAATAAATTTTAAAAATATATTTATTAAATTTAATATTTGAAAATCAAAAAATAATTTTTATAATTTTAAAATATCAAATTACTCATTTGTAATTTGTTAAAAATAATGATTACACTAATTTCCTTTAAAAATAACTATAATGGAATGAATGTACTATACCTTCACAATAAATTATGTGAGTAAATCCAGGTGGTGCCCGTAGCCCGGTGTTCTAGCGTGCCAACCCTGCCTGTTTACCAACTAAAAACCCATCGAAGAAACATATCGGTAGCTTGAAGCCCAAACCTCTAAGTATGACAATAAATCTGCATGTTTACCAACTTAAACCCCATCGAAGAAACATATCGGTTGCTTGAGGCCCAAACCTCAAAGTATGGCAATAAATGCAAATTAATGCCATCAGTAAACCAGGAGCCGGGGCTTCAAGCCCGGCGACAACTTCAGTTGAAGGGGGACAATTAAAATAAAGAAATACAAACTTTACGGATTTACGTTCCATGATGGACACGCGTCTAGGGATCCCTGGGCAGAGGTGGAGCAATGCCCGTGGTTTGAAAAATCTCTGGTACAAATTAAGCCATCAAGAATATATGAAAATCATATTAATTATAAATTATTAGTTTTAAATTTTTTCAACTTAATGTGAATTTATTTTCTATTTTTGTAATTTTTTAATAAATTGTATTTATAAATTTGGATTTATATTAATTAAATTTTTCTTAAATTTTTTTTTTCTTTGATGATCATCTTTTATACCAACATTATTATTATTTTTATATAAATATTACTATTTATACTAGATTTATTATTCTATTTCATTTTTTTAAAGGTATAGAGCAGTAGATGTCACTTCTCTCTCCTATTTTTAGTATAATTTTCATAATTATTTTAACTTTTTTAATTTTAAACTATGAATAACTAATATCTTACAACATTTCTAAAAGGCAGGTATAAGCACCTTTGGTGCTAATTTCACTTGTTATAATGAATAGCAAATTGTCTTACTGTACAACACTTACACTTTGATAAAGATGAGAAAACATAATTCAATTTGAAAAAATTAAAATACTTATATTAAATAATAGTAATATTAGATATATACAAAAGTATAAATACAAATAAAAATATTTTTATGTATGAGAGAGATCATATATATATATATATATATATATATATATAAACAAGAGCCATGAGTGGCAATGTCCCCGACATTGCCCCTTGCTTTTGCCAAGTGCTTTGGCATGAGCAAGGGGGGTTCATTAGCTAAGCAATCATATCACGTCCATTCATATTGAAGGTTTGAATACTCCTAAGAAACTCAAAAATATATTGTCTCGTATTAAGGGGAAAGGGGGGTTTTTTAATTTGCATAATGATATAAATATTGGGGGTTATTTTATTTGGGTGGGCTCAGGAATAACCTCCAAATCATGGGACGTATTCATACCTCCAAATCATGGGATCAATTCATACCTCCAAGTCGTGGGTTGGATTCATACTAGTCCTATATTTTGCTAAGGAATAAAATCCAAACCATAGGTTGGATTCATACTTCCAAATCATGGGATGGATTCATATCAATCCTATATGCTGTTAAGGAATAACCTCCAAATCGTGGGCTAGATTTATTCCTCCAAATCATTGAACTTATAAAGTGTTCTTTTTTTAGAATAATTTTCTTCATGAATAGGATTTATCTAAGCTTTCATTGGCCTAGGGCCATGAAAATGAGTAATAAAAAATTCAGAAGAAAATAATAAAATTCATAAATGTGATCTTCCCCTTGATGACATGTGCTCTTAAATTCCTAGTTAATTGTGCCTTCAGCCATAAATGATATATCCTTTTAAATTCCTAGTGTTGTTTTAATCATTTAATGTGATCTGTGACTCCATTCGGTTGTTGAGGTTCACATTTTTATGACGCAAGCAATTTTTCCATCCATATTTTGTCACCTATTGAATTCCTTGTGGGGCCTTCTTAATTTGCTATTTATTTTATACCACTTGCAGTTCAGCTGGGAAGGAAGTGTTTGGGAAACTCCTATCTCCATAATTTTTTATTTTTATATTGAATTTTTGTGTTCTTCCATGCATCTGCCATGTAGATGTGTAAATCGTCTTACACATATTTTTTTAGGGTTTAAAATTTCTACTTAGTTGCATCGAACTCAACATTTGTACTTATTTTTCATTTTTGCATGAAGCTTTATTTACATTTTTGCATGAAGCTTGATTTACATAAGGGCCAATTCATGTAGAATAATTTAAAAGAAAAAAAGAAAAAAGAAAAAAATGTATCCCATCTCTTAGATATCTGCATACCTTCCTTCGCATTTGCTCTTAAACATCTATATATACTTTTCTTTTGCTAAAAAAACAAAAAACAAAAAACAAAGAGGATTGGGAGAAGTCCAATGCTCAATGTTTGTTTCAATCAAACCTTGCTCCATGACAACCAAGAAAAGTGAGATCAATCTTTCTTGGCTCACTGGAACCAAGAAAAGTTAGATCAATCTTTCTTGGCTCACTGGAACCAAGAAAAGCTAGATCAATCTTTCTTGACTAATTATTTCTTTCAACTTTTTATATTCTTCTTTAACATTTTCACATTGCTAGTTAAGAATAGTTGTTAGATTGAGTTATATTTGGTACAATCATAATTGTAATTTTAATTCTTATATGCAAGGCATATGTCTTAATATTGTATTATAACTAACATGAACGTAGGTGAAAATCTAAATCCTTTTATTTACATACCCTATGTGTTATCATTACAATGAAATGGTATCATATAAGTTTCACCATCTCTGTATTTTTATAACTATTGCATGCTTGAAACTTACCAATAGAGATTATTCCTTCTCCTGTAAAGATAAAAAAGACAAGATATAACCCAAGAAAAGGTAACTAAATGTTGTTAATTTTCTTGCTTGCAAGAATAAATATAGAGGAAGTGGAGGCAATTCATTGCATATTGTGAATGAACCAAATCCAAGCTATGCATATGATCATATGGTGTTATTGGAAAGTAAGAAGAATTTTTCTATGTTCATTTGGGTTCAAAAATCAATTATGTTTGTTTTGATAGGAAAGTAGGGAAGTCCATCCATGAAAGGGTTTCAATTTTGCATTTTTATGGAGTTTAATTTATTAAGCTTATAGAAAACATGAACTCTCTATGGATATACTTGTATTTACATGATATAAAATTGGTAGATTGGCAGGTTGTGGTGTGAAACAACTACAATTCTCATATTTTCTAAGTATTGCAGTGACTATTGGACTATCAGTCTTTTACATTGTTTGTTATATTGATCTCTTGACTGAGTTTCCTTTTATGCATTTTTCCTTCCCCATTACTATTTGTTGTGTCTTCCACTATCAAACACTAAAAATTGATCAATCACCCCTGCAGTCCCGGTGGGATCATTACTAACATTATACTATTACTTTATTTCGCATCATGTTTGCTTATACTAAGATGCGTTAGGGATCCTATTTGTTACAACTTTATAATATGGTATAAAGGGGTATTAAAAATGGGTTGATAAAAATGGATACCCACAATATTTGGTGAAACTAGGGGTTTTCTTAATTGGAAAGGTATATTGGGAGGGGGGGTTCAACAATACAAATTTAGGAGACATTTTCCAATATTGACTGAAATTAGGGATATTCTTTAATATCCTGTGAACAGTCATGCTATGTAACAAGTTCACTGAGTGAACCCCCTGTGGGCAGGAAGTGCTCATTGGTGTAAATACAAGTGTTTTATGAGTAAGACAATGTGGGCATAGGATGTAATTGATATGGATAGCAAAGACAATGTAGAAAGGGTCCAAAATTCTATCAAACTAATATAAAGTATAGAAAAACTAAACTTAATATCCTATTTTTCGAGCAAAATAAATCTATAAAGTATTGAAAAGTCATAACCATATTAAACCTTTAAATGTTGGAATCAGGAAAAAGAAACAAATTTTCGAATAATATTAATACTTCAACTTCTAATTCAACTTATTGAAATTTATAAAATAAAATAAAGTATGATAAGAACATTGCATAACATGCTAGTGCATTCGATGAAAAATTCAAATAAGCCAAATAGGCTGGAAGAATGTGTATATGATTAAATAAAGGAGCTTCTAGTTACAACATATGCATAATCTGTATCAAGTTCTAATTGCCATATTTATTCTGAAAAGTCATTTCTTCATGCATAGTAAAGGTTCCGTTTAACAAATTACAGTTTGAGACTTAGCAAATAGACCGCAGAAAGCAATAGCAACCATTGCAATGGGATGGCAGGTTTTGTATTTAAAAAGGAAAAGACAAAGTATCAACTATCGGGATATTATCATCAATGAATTGTTCTCATTAGATCAAAACTACAATTTTCATATCAACACCATCTATGATATGTTGTAAATAAGTAGTAGTTGGAATCTAGTATGTAGTTGAGACTATTTCCAATTGCATAAATGCAATTGTAAAAAGACTTGCTCCGGATTCATGGAAATAGGAGCATTGAAAGATATCAAATAAAAAATTTCGAAAGCTTGATTTTGGAATTAATTCATTTGTGTGTATTTCAATCAACAAACATAAAGATCTATGCTTTGGATAATAACAATTGACAAATCCCAAAAGACAGGATAGAGATAGAGGCATTTAAAGAAAGGCAAAAAGTTTTTTTTTTTCATTTGCAATTGTCATTGGCCTTGGGAAAAATTGGATTTAAACAATCATTTGCAAAGTTTCAAAATTGCAACTGAAGGCATGCAATATACTTGCACAAGAATTGTTCAACCAATTTTTTGTTTCCTATATCTTGTTTTCCTATTATGTTCTAAAAGCAAAAAGTAAAATAATACAATAGCTGATAGCAGCTCAAAAACAATGTGTTGTATTTTTTTTTTGCCCATTTGCAAAAAGGTGCTGGTAACGGTTTGTTGTTGCAGGAAACAAAATTGCAGGTATCAAAGAACTAGGCAGGACCAAAGAAGAGTTGTTGCTCTCAAAAGCATTTGCATTTCAGAATCACTTCCTATTTTTGAACATTGTATACAGAATATAGTTAGTCGACCTAGAAAAATCACCAAAATTTAGATGGGAAAGAATAAATAACGTATATAATATTCAAAATATATTTATAATATTTATAATCATTGTAGCAATTTTTGGATTGAGATCCATTAATAAATGAGTCTTAATGAATTTTTTTCCTATGATCACTTTTGCATTTTAAAAATTGTTCAAAAGAGCCTAGATCTACAATGTAAATTGCAAGCCCATCTTATAATTTCGCTATGGATTGGATGGAAAACACAAAAAAAATAAACATAAATGTGATGCTCCTTATTAACATTGAGCTACGATCTCAATAAATAACTCAAAACGTCATTGGTAAAAGATGGGTATATAGAAAAATATAACACCAATAGCAAAGGGAACGTCTCAACAACTTGGCATTTAAAGCCTTAAAGAATTCAAAAAAATAATGGCTTAAGTGGTTTATAGAGCTCAAACAAAATCTTGGCGCAAGTGCTTTATAAAGCTTGAACAAAAAGTTAGAAACCATCATTCTGAACCATTGGCCCCATTCCCAGATGAAGCAATCAACCCATATCGGCATCAGCATCACCAAAGAGGCATGTACATGGATAATAAGCAAGGTTAAGTGAAGACACCAAGCAAGTTTAAATATGTTACACATGAATGCTGTGCAATAGGCATTAGAGGGCAAACTCCAAATTTTCAGGTTAGAAACATGCACAATTGCCACAAAACACTGGCTTCACATAAGCTGGGAAATCAAAGGGGATCTTTTCAATATAGAAAATAGCAAAGACCCAGGAAATGCTAAAGTGTTCACCCAGCATCGTTTGTTTACCATCGTGGTTTCAAGTTCTAAGCAGGCCAATTATTTATGGTCATGAAGTCGTGTCATGCCCTTTCTATTTCAAGTGGATTCACCAGGACTTGAAGCCCTGGGCCAAGACTAGAATTACGTTGGACATGGTTGAAGCAGCCAAGAAATATGCGTATTTTAGGCTGACGTTTTTTAATGGTAGGATGTATGTGGAATCCTATAAAAAGGCTTATCAGACCAAAGATCTGTTTACAATATGGGGAATTGCGCAGTTGTTGAAATTCTATCCCAGAATGGTTCTCGACCTGGACTTGATGTTCAATTGAAACAATCGATCTGTTTTCCAACGAGCCCACTATAAGGATCTGACCAAGTCCCCTCCACCATTGTTTCGTTATTGTAGGGTTGAAGATTTGTTTGATATTGCTTTCCCAGATTGGTTTTTCTGGAGATGGTAAGTTCAATATATCATTGTTCTTGATGGTATTTCTGTGGATTGCAGTATTGGATGTCAATTTCTTTATTTAGTGTTTCTGGAAAGTATTGGATATCAATTTTTTTTAGTTAGGGTTTTTGGAATATCCTGTGTCAAGGTTTAGAAAGTTCAACAAAGTTTAAAAAGCCAATTTTTAGAGTGGACATTTATTTTTGCTGTGTGAAACGTTCTACAAAGTTTAGAATGTCCATTTTTTGAGGTCATTCTAAAACCTTGACACAATATATTAAAAAAACCTTGAAATTTTCTAAACCTCAAAACAAATGATGTATTAAAAAAAACCTAAATAATGATTACTCATTCTAAAATTCTACATCTTCAAATCAAATCTTTTCCAAAATGTAAAGTAAATACCATTCCATAGCTAATGCAGAACTATAGTATATTATCGGGGATTCCAATATTAAACAACATTTCTAACATGTATTTGTCGATACATATTGTAGAATGCACCTAAATTTTGTAAATATTGCAATCACCGTAATTATTAAATAGTTATATGCCAGACTTGAATTTGAAGTTAAGACTAATTTTACCGCAGGCCTGAAATACGAATACCAACATGGGAAACATTAGTGAAGGATAGCTAGGAAACCTATGATTTCACCTACCTGCTTATACAACTAGACAGAGACACGATAGGAAAATACACGCATATTTGGGTGAGATACACATCAAATATAATCATGACATTGGAATTAAATGGCAGTACAGACTTACCAGGAAACCACCAAACCTGGAACAGACCCTCCAAATGCCACCGAACCGGCTAACAACCACGAACCCTCCACCAAGCACAGATATGGAGGCCCGTAGACAGGAAGAAGCCAACGAAGACAACCCAGCAAAATGAAGAAGAAACCAATTCATCCCAACAGCACCCGCTAAAAGAAAATATGAATGAGCAGATAAAACACGACGAAAAAAATCGAGGGAAATGAACCGGACACCAGTTTCTCCCAGGAGCACCCGCCAAAAGAAAACACGAACCAATAGCATCAAAAGATATTGCAAGAAGGAACAATAACACCAGCCCGTCCAAGTTTGTAAGCTACAACCAGAAGACTGTCCTCTGACCTCGCACAAAAAAAAATCAGATCAGCATACAACAAAACCTCAAAACAACTGCATTTAACTCTCACATATGCCTCCTCTACTCCTGTTACAATTCAGAGTGTTCAATGTGAAAAATCACTCCAAACATATTTACAAGACCTGCACCTTGCTCACACGCCCCGGGCATAAGGACCAGATCCAGGAAAAATCTGCTTTTATGAAGTTGCAATACAAACACGCTCATTAGGGGCTGAACCCAAAGACCTGTCCCTTCGATAACACAACCGAGCACCATGAACAAGCACCTATCCAAAGCATTTATAATTGTTCCTCCTCCCAATAGTTGAGCCCACACCCTACTCTCCTTCATCCCACTCCTGGTCTCCATAGCCTACCAATCAATTCATCCCATCTCTCTCTGTTTCGCAACTCAGTTGAACTGGATTCCAGATAACCAACGAACGACTAACCAAAAAGGGAAAGGGAAGGAGTGTGTTTTAAACTCGATGCAGGAAGGAAAAATTCCAAGGAAAAATTCCTCATTTATGAGGCTGCAATACAAACACGCTCGTCGGGGGCTGAACCCAAACACCTGTCCCTCCGACAACACAACCCAGCGCCGCAAACAACCACCTGTCCAAAGCATTTAAGAAAGCTTACATATGCTCGCTGCCCTGTGGTGGGAAACACAGAATGAGGCGGACGTCAGTTAAATATATCCAATCACATAATTTAAAAATTTGAATTAAAAAAAAAAAATGCTTCTATGTTAAGCCCATAATGTTCTTGCAAAACTTGAACACAACACAAAATTAATGTCCCCAACTGAATACTATATGTCGGGGACAGAATAAAAAGAAGTATCCACATTTAAGTAAAATGGAAGTATTGTAAATATGATATTTATAAGTAGGTTGATGTATTTGAAACTTCTACACAATGAAGCTCCAAAAATTTAAGGCTATGATATCTATATATCTGTGTTTTAATTTAGATATCAAGTTACTTCATTCTTCTTGAAAGGAAGAAGAGGTAAACATGGAAAACACTTCCAGAAAAAACCCACACTCCAAAAAACCATCCAAAAACAAGCAATGTACTAATCAACTTATTTTCCCATGGATAAGAGTATGTTAAAACTATTCCACACAATTTCTTTCAACCCTAGCACTCAATAAATAGGGATAACAAAACCATAAAGCATTTATGGTTTTCCAATTCTACAAGCTAGAAGCAATTAATTAGTAAGTTGTTGTTGTGTAACATCACTACAACAAATCCTAGAATTAGCATATCATTTAGCGTCCCTCTTTAGTGTCATTTTTTTTTCATTGAGTGGTCAAAGTAGATGCTAAATGGGACGCATAATGGACAAAATTTAAAGAGTCTAAAATAATGTCTTTTTTTGCTTCCTAGATAGCATCCGTTCTGATGTCTAAAATAGTGCCCTTTTTTCTTCTTCCAGAATAACGTCCAATTTTACTTCCTAAACAACGTCGAGGTTTGCTTCCTAAATAACATCCTATTTTTCTTCCTAGAGATCGTCATCTTTTACTTCCTAAATGGCGTCCCCATAAGCGCCCTATTTGCATCCTTAAAGGCATCGTGTTAGCATTTATGTTTGCATCTACATTCGCGCCATATTTGCATCCAAATTAGCATCCAATTTTGCATCCATATGTGCTACCACTTTAGCATCCCATTTTGCACCATGCTTTACTTCCAATATGCACCAATTTTCGCTTCTAATTTTGCACCAATTTTTGCTTCCTTTTTTGCATTGTGTTTTGCTACCAGGATGGAGCTAATTTTTTCTTCTATTGTTGCACCACATTTTGCTTCCTATGTAGTGCCATGTTTTGCATCCAAAGTAACATCTTATTTTTCTACCACATCAACGCCATGTTTGGATTCCTCACTAGCGTCAATTGTTGGGCCTCTTTTTAACGCTTATTTTTGCATCTCTATTGATGTGAACATTAGCACCATGTTTTTCTACCACTTTAGCACCCAATTTATTTTCCATTTTTACTCGCACACTATCACCACATTTTGCTTCATGTTTATAAACTAATATAAACTATCACAACAAATATATTTTTAGAAATACATTGCAATATAATTACGGCACGAAGGAATCGAACCACCAACCTCCTGCTTGTAAGGAAGGCGCTCTTCCATTGAGCTAGCACCCTTTAAGAATTGGGGAGAGGAGCAATATTAACACCCAGATTGCATGATTCGTAATTCTAATAAAAGACAATATGCATTGGTTTCAATTTATTCGATTAAATATCATATTGGAGTTTTTTGTGCAAAAGGGTTCTCCTTAAAAATATTGGTATGTTGTTGTATGATTTCATTTGTCTTCAGTTTTATTATTGCTTAATAAGGAAATAATATATGGTTGATAATATTCAAGATACCTATTATTTGGTTTTAACTGAAATTTGATACTAGTGCCATTGGGAGATTTCAACTCATCCAAAAGATTTAGATCCATTGGTATCATAGAAATATATTTATAAATCTATGGACTTGCAATAAGGTATCCATGGGAACATATCATAAGAGCGTGATACTTTCGGAACTATAGGAGATGAATAAATAAATCTATGAGGATAATGAACAACTAGAAAAGACTTTCTAGTAGTTGGATGAGAAGAATGAAGAGTTGCATAAAACTTTGTAAAGCCATGTGAAGCTTCTTAACGAGAAAAATGTCTAGATTGTGGAAAATATAGTGTAATAGTTGGCTTGTAGAAAGCCATATTGATGAGTCTTTAAATGGAGGTGGAAAATATTAAGAAAGAAAGGAGCCTTGTTTTGACTCAAGATGCGCATACCATGATTGAGGGAATTTTTGGGTAAGCACTTCAACTTCACCCCTTGTTCAATTTCAATCAACATATGAGTCTTTGGTAGTTTTTAATTTCATACCAAAGAGATAGGCTTCAATTTTTTGCAAAGGATGGGTTTTGATGGCCAATGTCTTGAAAATCATGGTTAAGGCATGAAGAGCCCCATTGCAGTGAACTCTAGAATACAACATGTTCAGTTAGGATATTATGGTGGTAAGGAAGTCAAAGGTGGATGTTCTAAGACACATTTAAATAATGTGAAAGACTCAAAGATAATCTTTGTGGAGGCTCAAGATTGAGGAAATACAACAACTCCAACCAAAGAATAGATCACAAAGAATGATCAACATTCCTTTTTAAGCTCTGAGAAAGGTAGAAAGAAAACAAGTTAAGCACCCATGCATATTCCAACAGTTGGAAGAACAAGTAACTTGGGAGAGAGAAATCCCAAGTGAAAGTAAGAAAGGTTTCAGAACTAGAAACCTTCTGTCACTTGTTTTTGTTACAAGAAGAAGAGTCACAAGGCATACCAATGTTGATATTCATTACCTTGTTACTTTTGTGGATTCAAAACCATTATGTGGCTTAGTGTTGGAGGAAGTAGTAAAAAACCAAAGACAGATTTTATTGTGTAACTCATAAAAGCTAACTTCACTATGTTTTTGTTCCTAGAATTTCCAAAAGCATGCATACTCCATCCTTAATCCAATTCTAGTTTTAAATGTAGACATTACCCACCCTCAAAAGAAATGATGGGTTTACAGGGGCAATAGTAGTTTTAGAAGGAAAGACCCTGACAAGATAGTATCACAGCATGGTCCCAACCCACAATGAAGGGCATCGACCATCTAGGAAAGAGATCTCCAATGCCTAAGGGAATAAATCCAAGGTAGCACCATCCTAAGGTGAAGAATCCACTGAGAAAGATCTCTCAATTGTGCATATTTATCATGTACAATATCTCATGCTACAATCCATTTCGGACCATCCAAGGGTTAAACATACACTATGTACCCCAAATATGATGAGGCAACCCAAAACATGGTATAAACACTTTTAAAATTAACCCAAAAAACTAACAAATGGCTCCCCTGTAAAGTTGTTATTTGATAAAATTCCAAGCAACTCCCCTGTAATTTTAATCGGTTTTTCCTTACTTCTGTTTGGGGTGGGGGAGTTTTGGAGTGGGAATTTTTTTTGTATGTTTTCCTAGTTTCTATATGGATGGGACATAAGGGATGACCCATTGTCCCATGTAGGATCAAAGGATACACCAATTCCCCCAGTTTGCAAGGGCCATATAGAATATGTGCTTAAGCAATCCCTTGCAAATCAAGGATAGCCAGAGACATTTTTGAGGTGGCCCCCCATCCCCGAACATGTAAAGAGCATGCTCTACATCTCCAGGGACACGATCCCATGAAAATTTTCCTTTCTCTCATGGTTAGAAACATCCTCATTCATACAAGGGTCTCTACAAAAATATATGCCAAACTCAACATAGAGGAAATATGGTGGTATCTATGAACAAATCACAAGAATTTGGACTGCAGAAAGAGTTAAAAAAGAAACATTACAAAACAGAAAAGAGCCTTAGATATGTATCTTGGAGGATTTTTCTCAACAACATCTGAGACACATAGTTAAACAGAGGCAGTTCACTTAATATAGAGAGGTTAGATTCAATGTGGTTCCCATCTTGACTAGTTCTAATACTCAACCTCTGCCCAAAGGCCACCCTTTTCTACAGTAATGAAAGATCAGTATCAAGTTCATTGTGATATTATATACAAAGTAAATTTCTTGTCTCTTATTTTTCCTTCCTTTTCTTCTAAAACTACTATCAGAGATTGGTAACTAAGCCAACTACATGTTTGTGGTGCTTAATTCTTCTCCAAATGGCCTGGAGCTGTATCAGCTCTAAGTACAGACAATGATCAACTGGGAAACATACCCTAAATAAATTTTTCCCTAAAATGGATCTGGGATGGGTATGTAAAATGAATATGTTTTGTGTCAAACCTTGTAATTTGTAAAATTATGATGCCTTTCGGTATCAAAAAACCATCGCTATAAAGTCTAATGCAAAATCTAGGAAATGAATACCACTAAGTTGTAAACAAGAAGATAAATCCAATTTCAAAAAGGGCAATCAGTTGGCTGAGCATTAAATCCTACGATAGCCATAACAATCTACGGTTATTAGCATAGATAAATGTCTGTATGCAAAGCAGAAAGGTGACTAGGGTATTATATCATAATACACTTATTGTAACTGTCTGGGCAAAAGATTTGTTTTGAAAGGAAACATCAATATTTTTAATAACCAGGGTTATACTGGACCTCAAAATCATTTTTTTTTCTCTAACCACACCCCATTTCAAAATTCGAGAGCTATTATCTGTGAGTAGCTTCTCATTTTTCAACATTTCTGGCATAACTTTAAGATTAGATCTAATAGTTTTTATAATATAGCGTAGCAACCTATCTCAACACCTTTATAGATAAATTCACTAATGTGAGGATTACAAGGTCATCATCATCCAACTCTTCCAAATGTCAAAAATCCATGTAGTGATTTAACGATCTAGAAAACGAGGCTATCAAGCTCTTTAAAAACTTCTAAGCAATGATATGCTTAAGAATTCTACCATAAAGATACATGGTACATATATGCAAGATTTGCAAAATAGAAGCTACTCTGTTAAGTGCACCACTATAGTTTAAGATTAATAAATATGATCAATTTTTTGCATAGATTAGTTGCAGTGAAAACAATTACAGGGAATGGAAAAATGAACGTGGAATGGAAGGCCCAACTTTTATAGGAAACAAAAACTGTTGTGGTGAAAATTAAATTATCTGGCCAAGTCAGTCGGAAACATATATTGATAAACACAAGGAAATGAATATATACTAGTCAAGCACCCTTTCATCTCAAACCAGTAGATAAATCACATACATGATCAAATACTAACTTTAAATATTGAACATACAAGTAATAATGGACAACTACACATTAGGTTTTCAAAATGTGCCCAACATTATATTGTCAAGCTCACTTGATTGCATTTTACAATTAATTTTTGTTAAGAACTTTTCATGGGAATCACTAAATTATATTCTTGGAATGGCCTAGAGCTGTATAAACTCTAGGTACAAACATCAATCAACTGGGAAAGATACCCTAAATAAATTTGTCCCTAAACTGGATCTGGGATGGGTATGTAGAATGAATAGGTTTTGTGTCAAACCTTGTAATTTATGAAGTATGATGCCTTTCGGTATCATAAACCGTCGCTATAAAGTCTAATTCAAAAGCCAAGAAATGAATACCACTAATATGTAAACAAGAATATAAATTCAATTTCAAAAAGAGAAATCAGTTGCCTGAGCATTAAATCCTACGATAGCCATAACAATCTACGACTATTAGCCTAGATAGAAGCCTATATGCAAAGTAGAAAGGTGACTCAGGTATTATATCATAATACACTTATTGTAACTGTCCGAGAAAAATATTTGTTTTGAAAGGAAACATCAATATTTTTAATAACTAGTCTTATACTGGACCTCAAAATCAATTTTTTTTCTAACCACACAACCCATTTCAAAATTCGAGAGCTATTCTATGTGAGTAGCTTCTCGTTTTTCAACATTCCCGGCATAAATTTAAGATTATATCTAATAGTTTTTATAATATAGCGCACCATCCTATCTCAACACCTCTATAGAGAAATTCACTAATGTGAGGATTAGAAGGTCATCATCATCTAGCTCTTCCAAATGTCAAAATTCCATTCAGTGATTTAACGATTTGGAAAAGGAGGCTATCAAGCTCTTTAAAATATTCTAAGCAATAATATGCTTAAGAGTTCTACCATAAACATATATGGTACATACAGGAAAGAGTTGCAAAATAGAAGCTACTCTGTTAAGTGCAACACTACAGTTTAATATTAGTAAATATGATCAAGTTTTTGCATCATTTAGTTGTAGTGAAAACAAGTACATGGAATGGCAAAATGAACGTGGAATGGAAGGCCCAACTTTTATAGGAGACAAAAACTGCTGCGGTGAAAATTAAATTATCTTCCCAAGTCAGTAGGAAGACTAGTAATAATCAAAACTTTCTCCAAGCATTTCCTCAGTAAGTAAAGGATAGTGGAAGATTGATTTTATCATTTATTATAGCAGGTTTGTGTTGCTCAACTTCAGGTTTTTAGCCAATGTCAATTAAGGTTGGTGTAGAATTCTTCTACTGGTCCAATAGAGAGTTATCCCCAAGAAAGGGATGCACAGTCTTGATGTTCCAATAGACTTTGTTGTTGTTAAATATATTCAAATCAGCACCCCGCCTTCTGCCCAATAGGGGCTTGCCAACACCTTTATGCTTATATTCCATGATAACTGTTGAACAACATGATGGTGAAGTTGGGAGTGAAACGTTGGCCAATTTTAGTGGGGTCAATGGCTCAAGTCAGTAATGTGAGTTCTACTTAACTAAAATTATATGGCCTTCTATTTCATTAACACTCCATGTGACAAAATATCTATGACCACATTATCCATGGACTAGGCATAGATATTTTGACTATATTATGCTTGGGTCTTATATAGCACTTCATGTATGGTTTATGCCGAGTTATATGCATCATTTTATACATGGATATTGGATGGTCATTACTGCATATGTTGAAGGCATAAGGGATTTTCATGGGTGACTATTTGGTAAAGAGTGAGGGATGATCTTGTGTATGGTTTGGCATAAATGCCACCATCATGCCTAGTTTGTCATGAGCCAAATCAGGCTTGGTTTGACCTATACTTGGTTTTCTATTCTTACCATTAGCAAGAGGGCTCGTTGCTTAACACACTAAACAGAAACATTGCATGCCTAAAGAGTTATGACAGTGTAGTGAGACCCATAACTGAACCACTGTTGGTTATGGAGTGGTGACTGTAAGTAGTTTACTCACCATAAACAAAGAACTCTTATGCAAGGCCTAGAATGGTCATAACCTTTCCCTAGTAGTGGCTTAGAGTTCTCACCATAAATAATACAAGGGTCACATGTCCTCTAGAACTAACTAGGGCTGCATTACATGCTAATTCCAAAATAGCATTTTCTTTCTTGTGGTCTATTCCATAAGGTATCAAAATCCAACCATGTTAAAAGCTTTCTCTCAGAACAAGATGGCACAAATTTTTTTAAGTTATTACTCCATTCCCTATAAAACATCCTATCAAATGAGTTACAAAAACTTTGGTCCTATACCAAAAAGAGATTAATCCCATCATGAGGATCTGTATGAAGCCACTGATGCGATCCTTAAAGAACTCAAGAAAAAGAAGCTAGAAGTAGTTGAACCTTTCAATCCAGCTACCTATAGCTTTGTGCATGTGTATCAAGTGAAGAGATCTAGTCACCGAGAAGTGATAGGCCTGAAAGAAAGAAAGGAGAGCATGAAGAAGATTTGTTTCCTGAGTATGATTACAGGGGCTTCCAAATGTCAAAAATCCATGCAGTTGTTTTAATGATCTGGAAAGGGAGGCTACCAAGCTCTTTAAAATATTCTAAGCAATTATATGCTTAAGAGTTCTACCATAAAAATATATGGTACATACATGCAAGAGTTTCAAAATAGAAGCTACTATGTTAAGTGCACCACTATAGTTTAATATTAGTAAATATGGTCAAGTTTGTGCATCATTTAGTTGTAGTGAAAACAAGTACATGGAATGGAAAAATGAACGTGGAATGGAAGGCCCAACTTTTATACGAGACAAAAACTGCTGCGGTGAAAATTAAATTATCTTCCCAAGTCAAGAGGAAGACTAGTAATAATAAAAAATTTCTCCAAGCATTTCCTCAGCAAGTAAAGGATAGTGGAAGATTGATTTTATCATTGATTACAGCAGTTTTGTGATGCTCAACTTCAGGTTTTTAGCCAATGTCAATTAAGGTTGGTGTAGAATTCTTCTACTGGTCCAATAGAGAGTTAACCCCAAGAAAGGGATGCACATTCTTGATGTTCCAATAGACTTTGTTGTTGTTAAATATGTTCAAATCAGCACCTCGCCTTCTACCCAATAGGGGCTTGTCGACACCTTTATGCTTATATTCCATGATAAATTTTGAACGACATGGTGATGAAGTTGGGAGTGAAATGTTGGCCAATTTTAGTGGGGTCAGTGGCTCAAGTCAGTAATGTGACTTCTCCTTAACTAAAATTATATGGCCTTCTCTGTCATTGACACACCATGTGACAAAATCTCTATGACCACATTATCCATGGACTGGGCATAGATATTTTGTCTATATTATGCTTGGGTCTTATACAACACTTCATGTATGGTTTATGCAAAGTTATATGCATCATTTTATACATGGATATTGGATGGTCATTATTGCATATGTTGAAGGCATAAGGGCTTTTCATGGGTGACTGAAAAATCTGGTAAAGAGTGAGGGGTGATCTTGTGTATGGTTTGGTGAGGGATGATCTTGTGTATCCTTCTTAGTTATGTCTGTCACAAACTTCATATATCCTAGATCAAGTCAAAACCCCCAACCATATTTCCTCTTTATTCTACAACAAGATCAATGCCTATGCCTAAGTGTGCCATGTCCACTCTTAAGGACTCAAACAATTTTCTTTTACTTGAAGGAGAAATGAAACCTCATCGAAATCCTCTTGCTCCACAAACCTTTCTCATCAAGGTGGATCATGATTGAGATCCCACTACTTATAATCAAGCTAGAGTATCTCTAGAATGGAAGGAAAGCATGCATGTGAGACTGACGCATTGAACATGAATCAGACTTTAGAATTGGTTCCCTTACAAAAGGTTAAGAATATTATCGACTAAAAATGGATCTACAAGACCAATTTTAGTGTTGATGCACTGATTGAAAAGCATAAACCTAATCTTATTGATACAATGGAAAGCTCTAATGCAATGTGGTGCAGGTGCTAAAAATAACTTATCTGTCATAAGAATTTTTAACTTTGTCCTAGTGTCTAAATGTCACTTCCTTTCTTCAGGTATTGTCACAACAAAGCTCTAGAATTAAAATTTTCTAAAACAATATTAAATCCCCAATCTACAAGATTTAGTATCTTCCTTTAATATATATATGAAAGACCTAGATTATAAAAACAAAGTTTTTCATCGATCACCCCAAGTTATCAAATTTTGCGTCTAATTTTAACTATTGACAGAAAACCCACTAGTTCATGAAATACATGGCCATATGCCAAAGGGTAAAAAATGGGGTATTACAATGAGAGTCAAAATACACCAAAACAATGGATATTTATTGGCATGTTAAGAATGTCATTACATGTGATGGTGAATTAAACAAATAACTACTAACCATTCCTATTGAATCCTAGACGACACCATAGGAATGGTGAATTGTAATTAATTAGTAACCCTAGCTCCCTTGATGCGATCCGTGTGAGTGCTTCGCCTCCTCTGATTGGCCTAAGAAGCCGCCATGGATCCATCGCCACCCTCCTTGGAGGAGCACAGGCATCTCCTCAATGATACCTTCCGCACCCTGGTGAGCTCCACTCCTCCCCCGCCTTCCCACTCTGATCCTACTGATGCTAGCTTTATCAAGTGAGCTGTGGCTTCACAGATCCAAATCATGTTGACCGCTTCTAAACTGAAGGCCCTTTCTCTTAGCAAGCGAGGCTTAATCGGGAAATTTACTAGTATTTGGTCGTCCCCTAAGACAATGGATGCTTGTATTAATAAAAACTGCATGCCATTAATTACAGGAGGTCTACAACACTGCTTTTGTGGTATGGTTTATTTTATTTCTCTTTTAAAAACAAGTCGAACAAAGATCTCATCTTTCACAGTGGCCCTTATTTCATGGGACCCCGTGGTCTCTACCTGAACCATTGGAATCTCTCTTTTGACCCTGAGAAGGAAGTTCCCTCGGCAGTTCTTGTCTGGGTTCGGTTGCCACATCTTCCCCTGCACTATTGGGATGATGACACCTTGCAATCCATTGGAAACGCTCTTGGAAAATATATAGATAAAGCGGAACCGAAAGGGCCTCCTTTTTCCTGTGCTAGAATTTTCGTCAAGGTTGATTTGGAGAAAGGAATTTTAGAAGAATTCAATCTGCAGATGGATGGATGGGAACACATGCAAAAGGTTGACTATGAATAGCTACCCTTCAAATGTAAAAAATGCCATGAATATGGACACTTTGTTAAAAACTTCCCTAAGAATGTTCAAGAAAACACAGAGAAACCCCAAGAAGAAGGGTGGCAAAAGGTGAATAAGGGAAATAAAACTCTACAAGATCCGCAACCCTTCAAAGGTACCTAGATCTCACCAGACAAAGGAGCAACTCCAAAAACCCAAGAAGTCACCAACACTAACAACTTTCAAAGCCTGTAGGTCGAAGAGGGGGAAATATACACTTAGGAAGAAACCCCTATTGTACAAGCCAGCGAAGAAGTTGTGCCCTCCACCTCCCCTGAAATAGAACCCATTGGAGAAAACACTGGTGGAAATACCACTCCAGGAGGAACCTGGGAAGACAAGGTCAAGCACAAATATATTCCCTCATCCTCATCTCTCGATGTCTCCTCGGACTCTATTGGGGGGGAAGAGCTGGTGCAGCCTCCCAACACACAAGGCAAAAAATATTTAAGATACCACAGAGAACTTGAGGCCGAAAGCGAACTTGAAATGGGAAGACAAAAGAGTCTTGAAGATATGAAGCTTTTACAGCATCCCAAGCACCAAAGTGGATTAAAAGAAAGTAAGTCCCGAGTAGGACCTCCCCCTACCAAGAAGTAATGCTTGTCGTCTCTTGGAACTGCAGGGGTCTCGAAAGTTCAAATAAAGTTGAAGCAATGAAAAATTTGTTGAAAACTGAAAAATCGGATCTCGTGCTACTCCAAGATACCAAGATGCAGAATGTTGAGGTCATGGAACTCTCGCATTCAGTTTGGAAAGATAGCAAGGGCATAACCATTAGTGCCCGTGGAGCCTTAGGAGGAATAACAACCCTCGTTTCTAAAAATATTTCTATCCTCTCCACTTTGGAGAGTAACCATTGGATGCTCACAGAGATAAGATCCAATGATAGTAACACTTCTTTTTTTGTTTGCAATGTCTATGGGCCCATCCACCACAGGGACAAAATCATTTTTTGGGAAGAACTCATCAACTTCAAGGAGAGATTACACGTTGAAAAGCTCATCATAGAGGGTGACTTTAACATTACCAAATCTTAGTAGGAGAAGCGTGGGGGGGACCTTGTCCATGACCCTTTTGGGGAAAAACTTGAAGACCTAATCAATGAACTGGATTTGATCGACGGTCCCCTAAAAAATGCAAAGTATACCTGGAGCAACAAGCGATGCGAAGTCGGACATATTGCGGCCAGGCTTGACTGATTTCTGGTAAGTTCCTCTTATTTTAATCATGATCTTATTTTCAATTCTTACGCCATTCCTTGTGCCTCATCTGATCACAAACCAATTTCCCTCTCCATCACTCCCCCTATCAACCTTGGACCGATCCCCTTTCGGTTCAATCCTCTTTGGATTCAAGCTCCAGGTTTTTTTGATATTGTAAATTTTGCTTGGAACGCAAGCTTCTCTGGCTCTCCTAGCTACATCTTTGAATCCAAGATCAGAGCTATGAAACATGCCCTTAAAAGCTGGGCCAAAACTTCCATCAAGAATCCTTGCACTTCCAAATGCTCCCTTTAGTCAAAACTTTTCAATTTGCAAAAGGTGATGGAGACAGAGGAGATCACGCTAGACTACATCAATCAAGAAAAAACTCTAAATCAAGAGATTCTTAGCACTGCAAAGCAGGAAGAGGAATTATGGAGACTTAAATCCAGAAAACTCTGGCTCAAAGGGGGAGATAGTAATACAAAGTACTTCCACAACCAATCCAAATCCCAGCGAATCAAGAATACGATTAGAGATCTAAAAAGCAACAATGGTGAAAGGATCAATGGCCAAGAGGATCTGAAAACTCATGCTTATAATCACTTTAGAGATCTTTTCACAGACAGTGGAGAAGCCAGCTCGGAAGCACAAGTTGAACTCCTTGATGGAATCCATTGTCTCATCTCAGATAGGGCCAACAAGTACCTCACCAAACCCATCATGGAGCACGAAATAGTAAACTCCATTTGGTCTTTGCAAGTTGACAAAGCCCTGGGACCTGATGGCTTCTCCATCAACTTTTATCGGGCCACCTGGGAGATCATCAAAGATGATCTTAAAAGCATGTTGAATTGTACTAGGAAAAAGGATAAAATCGGAGGAGCAACCAAATCCTCCTTTATTTCCCTCATCCCCAAAGAGAAAGATCCCTCCTCCTTGAACCGCTTCAGGCCCATCTCCCTCTGCAACACCTCCTACAAAATTCTTTCCAAAATCCTAGCCACTAGAATGAAAAAGATCATGGGAAAACTCATCTCAGACACCCAAGGAGGATTCATTGTAGGACAAAAAATATTGGATAACATCATTATTGTACAAGAAGCCATTCACTCCAGCATTGAAAGAAAACATCAAGGAATGGCCATCAAGCTAGATATGGAAAATGCTTTTGACAGAGTCGATCACAACTTTATGTTTTCCATAATGGATAAATTCGGCTTTTCGAAAAGGTTTGTTCGATGGATTAAAGCCTGCATCAACTCCCCCTGGATTACCCCCCTTGTCAATGGCATACCTTCTAATTTTTTCCCAGCCACCAAAGGCCTTCATCAAGGCTGTCCCCTTAGCAAGAAACTCCATTCTTTGCAAGATAATGGATATCTCAAAGGTATCAAAGTTGTTAGAGGAGTCAGACCTGTCAACCACTCTCAGTTTGCTGATGACACTATTTTTCTTGGAGGTACCTCAACCATCATTACTCCTAAATTCAACCTTGCCCTCTTGTCCTTCCTCATGGCCTCTGATGGCAAAGTGAATTACACTAAATCCAGGATCTACAGATGGAACTGCTCTCCTGGGAACCTTGCAAGAATCGCCATAATACTTGGGTTCGAAGGAATTGGAGATTGTAACTCTTTCAACTACCTTGGTGTCCCTATCCTCAAAGAGAAAAAAAAGCAGTTGATTGGCACAGAATCATTGCCAAATTCAAAAATAAAATCAGTTCTTGGGGATCTCGCTGGCTGAACCCGGCTGGGAAGTTGGTCCTCATCAAATCGATCCTCTCTGCATACCCTCTATATACTTGCTCCATCTCCCTCGCTCCTAAATATATAATGATGGAAATCGCAAAAACTCTTAGGAACTTTCTCTGGCAGGGTGGAAAAACAAATGGGGCAAAAAAATTCCACCTAATCAATTGGGATACGATTTGCAGGCCAAAAGAGTATGGTGGATAGGGATCAAAGACCCTGCTTCAATGAATCTTTCCCTTGGGGCCAAAATCCTCTGGAGGATAATCACAGGGAAGAAAGCTTGGTGGAAGGAGATTTTTTACAAAAAATATATGCATGGAAACAGAAGCAGATGTATTGAGAGTATAGATCAGTATAATAAAGGAACAACCATCTAGAACCTTTGTAAGAAAGATGGCTTTATTATACAAAGCAACCTCTCTTGGGCCCCAGGCAACGGAAAACAAATCAAAATTTGGAAGGACAAATTCTGCGACCATCCCCCTGTCAACTCCCTTCCTTCTCTACAAGAATTAAAAGGCTGGATGGAGTGAGAAAACATTTATACCCTTTTTGATCTCTCATCATGGTCTCCACATGGTAAATGGATGGGATGGATCAAGCCAAATCTCCCAGAGCACCTTCAACATGATTACTCTGATCTTCTCTCCAGGTTTCATGGTGTAATTCCTATACACCTAACCTTGAAAGATAAGCACAGATGGGGGAAAGGAGGAGTTTACACCGTTAAGGAAGGTTACAATTACTTAGACAGCCTCAAGTATCATTGAAACAAAGACACTAAATGGAGGAGAATCTGGGACAGAGATGGGATTCCTAAAGTGAATGTATTCACCTGGACTCTAGCTCATTGAAATATTTTCACAGCGAAAAACCTTAGGAGAAGAGGAATCGAAGGCCCGGAAAGATGCATCCTTTGCAAAAATGCCGAGGAAACAATTGACCATCTTTTTCTAGATTGCAAATTCTCCCAAGAAGTTTGGCACAGAGCCTATCAAAATATCCACCCAAATCTCATTTTACCCACCGACTGGAATGAACTTTTCACCTCTTGGAATCATTATTACCCCAACTCTCTCTACAAAAAGCCGGATCTTAAAAGCGATTGGATGGTCCTTCCGAAATTTCTTTGTTGGAAACTTTGGACAACTAGAAATCGTGAAATTTTCGAAGGCATTAGAACCACCCCCGACAAGATTGTCACTTCTTCCAAAGCTCTTTGGATCGAGGCTCTCACCACCAGAGGTATGAAAAATATTTGCAAAGAATCCTTAACAGTTGAAGAAAGAATTTGGGTTGCTGATCTCTTGAACCCCCGCTTCCTTCCTCCCAATCTCCCCTCCTGAAAGCTAAAGACACAGTATTGGCACATCAGAATGGATGTTAAGGATCTTCAAACCTGGCTCAGGACTCTAGGAAGCCACTTTTTTTTTTTCAACGGAGCCTCCAAAGGAAATATAGGGTTGGAAGGTGCGGGGGGGGGGGGGGGGGGTCGTCATAGACCCCGACAGAAACAAAATGAACGAATTTTCTTGGGGAATTAGTAGGCGAACGAACAATGAAGTTGAGTGGCTCGCCTTAATAAAAGGAATGGAAATTGCAAGGAAGGAAGAATTACAAAACTTGACAGTCTTTGGTGACTCTATGATTGTGATTTGGGAATCCAGGGCAATTTCAAAAGACCATCGGAAACCTGCTACAACACTGCATCAACACTTCAATCTTCTCGTCAAAGACTTTCACTCCATCTCTCTCCTGCATATCCTCCGGCATAACAACCATAGTGCTGATGCCATGGCCAACACTAGAGTGGGGTTGAATTGTGGTATTGTGATCATTAAATATCAGGTTTATGAGAACATTTGGGTCCCCTAACTTCTCCTTGCTCCTTTGGAATCCTACACCTTCTATCCTCCACCCCTCTTCCCCTAAACTCCTCCTAACTTGGTTCTGCCTCAACTACCTCATTTCCTTGCACCTAATGGATTATCACACCCACTATCTCTACCCCCTCAACCTCAATCTAATCTGCATTAACTACCAAATCCCCATCGGATCCCTATGCAATCCCCTCATGTCCACTCGTCTGAAATGGCGGCCATTCCTAGCAGAGTACAACTGGCTCGCATGTGTGAGTTTATGGAGCACGAGAACCAAGGTGCCCAAACGTTATTTGAGTCCTGAAGGTGGCGCTCTTTCAACATCGCCTATCCCTTTGTTTCGTGAATCTTCAGTCTGCAATCTCAGCCTGCAAACTCCCGAGGAAGGTGGCGTGCATCTCTCCCTACATGTTTCCTCGGTCATTGATTTCTTTGGTTTGCATTTCTTGCATTGCTTGTCTGTAAGTTTCTGGTGTTCAAGGATAAGCATGGAAGACGAAAAACATTGCCCTCCTACTTTGAGATGTCGCAAGTGCCGCAACCACATTCAAGGGCACTCTGGGGGGGCTAATTCTAAGAGTAATATCTCTGATATGTTTCAAGGCAATGGTAATGGTGGCTTGGAGCTCGCTTGAGGCAGTTCGTCCAAGAAACCTTGTCACAGTCTGCCTGTTGCTGGCGAGGTTGAAAATTGTAGAAGATGGGTTCCCTTGGAACCCATCCTAGGACAAGGTATTAGAGGAACTAGGTTTCAGCCCGTATGTGGCTTTGACTCAGGTCACAATAACCCTAGGCTTCATGCTGCACAGTTTATACGGGACATGGAGCTCTCTTGAAACAATTTCGTGGAAGCCCGGTAGAGCAAGCATGCAGTAAAACTTGGCGAAAAATGGTGGGTGATAATGGTGGCTTGATTATGGAATCCCCCTGCGACCAGAGTAGCCCATCTCCTTATTTTCGTTCGCAAGTGTTGGACCTAGAGGCACAAGTTCGCTAGCTCAAAGGTGACCTCAATGATATGAAAAAAGTGATCTCCCATCTAGCCACCTTCGTCCAAATTTCCAACACTGAAGTACGCAACAGCACTGGTAAGACAAAGGACCATTTCGAAAAATTAATTGGTAAATTTGATTCTCTTCATAGTTGTCTTAGGATTATGGAAGCCAAGGTTGACTGCGTCCAAACAAACAATAGAAGCTGTCCTTCAATCATTTTGAACATTGATGACGAGAACACTGGAACCACCATTGGAAGCAAAGAAAAGAACTCTCGTTCTCACCATGTCAACTGAGGCACTCTGTTCCCTTTTTTTGTGTCATCGAAGCCACCTATGGTTCCTTTCTCCTAGCATTAAGTTATGTTTTTGTTCTGTTGTTTTGTACTAGGATAGTTTATTCAATATTATAGTTGTCATAGGCTTAATTCCTTTTTTGAAAAGCAAAGATTGGTCAGCAAGGAGAAAGAACTTCCAGCTTCTATTTTTTGGGAACAGTCTCCCCATCTCTATGTAATCAGTTCTTCTTTTTAATATAAAGCTCTTCAACCGTTTGTGTCAAAAAAAAAAAAAACTCATTACATGTGGAATTGAAGGCTGATAAATTTAGGATAATGTTGTTTTACATAAGTGAGATAAACTAGATAACAAGTGTAATGCACCCATGACAACCATCTAGGTTTCACAAATTGGAAGTTACAAAGCAGAGGAAGAGGTTGCAGCAGTAGAATCATAGGAGGAGGCTAAAGCAACAAAACCAAAGTATCAGGCCCAACCCAAGGAGGTGACAAGGACTTCAACAACCCCAATTGATGTGGACACAAAGCCTAGGCATTGATCTTCAAATTCATTATTATATGGTGCACTTGTTAAATTTGTCTCCGATAGTCATTTTGATTTTGGCCTGTATGGATTTGTGTTTTGATTAATGTTAACAGAACATATACACAAACTATGTGTTACATTTGATTCTTGGATAAAGTAGCAAGCCTGATCACATACATTTATTTTAACAATGGGTGGTGGGCTCTCCTTTGGACATCCTTACACTCAATGTGTATTTTCCCGTGAATGTAAATAGATAAGCAACTAATTTCCAAAAAAGGGCAGTGCATGTATCCAAATGAGATAGCCTCATAATCCACCTATATTCTATGGACATAATTACTCACTTTTAAACACATATGATTTATGATATCCTTGTAAATGTTCATCTCCACACTTGCTACACTTCGTGATTTAAAAACCTACAAGGGGCCAAGAAGGGTTTGAAAACCTGCAATACGTGATGATCCAAAATCCTCAATTCCACAACGCTTAGGTCTAATGCCACTAGTTGATAGTCTCACAAATCAACTAAATAACCTAGAAAACTATTTTACCAAGCAATCCTTGAAATCAAATAATATAAGTGGCTCCCCAAGAGGTTTTAAAGAAACAATTCTTCCACATTAATAATGCCACTAGCAAAAGCCTCCAAAAGAACCCTAAAAATAGGAGAAACCCACATAGTTCCAAAAAGACAACAGTAAATTTCAGCTTAAATAGATAGTATAAATAGGCTCCTTTTCCTTGGAAGAGTGCCAATTTGCGAAAGGAACCCTTGAAATTCACAAGACAACATAAAAAAACACCAAAATGAGTGTTTAGGATGGAGGCTTCGTGACACCACTCACTAATCTTACAAAGACATACAAGTTCACATGAACCTTTCAAGATATGAAGAAGGTAATGACTTCTAGCCTTGTACTTGCACATTTATATTTATCACAACCCTTTATTATGGAATGTTATACATCATTCACCATCATCTGGGTTGCCCTCATGCCAAATCCGCAAACAATTTCCTCTAAAAGAAGGAAGTTGGATGATAATAATAAGTTCACCCTTGATTATACTACATGAAAATTCAAGCAATATTTTTTATGGCAACACTTCATTATCCGAGAAGACAATTAGAGCTGTAGGTATTTTTCTTTTTTCGAGAGGAACTTGATTGAACAACAAGCAGACTGGGTTAGCAAGCTACAAGGTGTGACTTTGAAATTCAATTATAAGGAAAAATAATATGGATGCATATTCATTATCTCAATTCTAGATTTAAAAGTAATACCTATAGGGGAACTTGGGTGAAAAGAAGAGATATTAGTTGAATATGTCAAGAATTAGAAGGTTGTTTCTATGTTACAAGAACCATGGAAGGTTCAACAAGAAGACATCTGGTATGCATTCTTGGGTGATATTATTTTCTACAAGAACCACAAATATATTGTACCTAGTATTAAATATAAAGAGGTCTTAGCTAAAATCAATTCCTTGCCAATCATTGGTCACACTAAACGTTTTACAACATTAAGAACTTAGGGAGTAAATTCTTTTGGAAGGGTCTTGAAACAAATGCGAAAATGTGTGTTGCTTCATGTTAGACCAATAAGATAAAGATAAGATAAGATAATTTTACTATTTTCCAACCAATGACCACTAAAGTAGGATAATGGGACTATTGGATGCAATGATGTCATTAAAAAGTAAGAGTGTTAAATGACTCCTTGAGTAATAAAACAAAGATTACGAAAAACCCATGTCTATTATAACATTTTCCCATTCCCAATTAGAAATGGGAATCCAATTAAGATGGAATTCATTTTAAATGTTTTCCTATATTGGATGGGGTACAACACAACCTACCCTCCATGCATTTGAACACCACCATTTAAATCCTCTTATAGTTATGACCCTCCTTTGCTTATTGGTTTGACCATTGAATAAACTCATGCACAAGTGGTCAGAGATTTTCTAGAGGAAACCCAACAAATATTGAAGCAATAAAAGGGGAACCTCAAATTTCTCAAGGTGAAGTCTCAACAGGTCCAACACTGTAGTGAGTGGAAATTTGAAGTGGCAGATTAGGTTTTGTTGGGACTAAAACTTCATAAGAAATTCTCAAAGGAAAAGAGGTGGAGAAACTTGCGACTATATATTATGGGCCTTATAAGGTTCTAACCAGAGTAATATAGTTTGCATATAGTCTTGAACTAGCAGATATATCACGAGTGCATAACACCTTCATGTCTAGTGCTTTAAGAAATGACATGGAAATCAGCTTTCCCCCTCTAGATGATGTACAATGTGTTCTTTTAATTCTAATGTATTTTGAAAATCTAGAGAAGAAGTTTTTCACTATTTTAGTCATTGTGTTTTGGAATGCTTTCCAAACATATGGAAGTGAATTTTTGAAACCAAAAGAGGTTTTTGTCAAGAATGGGCCCATTCACAAAAAAATCCCTTAGGTTTTCAACAGGTGTCATGGTTTGGAATATTAGAATGAATCTTTACACCCTATTTTTCTAGATTTAAAACATTAAATGATTTTTTGTTTTAGTCACAAACTTTGGGTCCGGTTTCTGAGAAGCTAGAGAGGTTTTTTTTTTTAAAACAAGAGGTTTTTGTTAATAATGGACCCATCCACAAAAACCTTTCTCATATTTTACACAGATATCATGGTTTTTGAGATACAAAAGGATATTTGGACCGTATTTTTCAGGAATTCGTCAAATTTATTTTTCTTAAAAAAACTCATAAACAACAATTGATGAGTCACCTCATCAATTCAACTTGGGGATCAGATCTTATCATCTCTTTGATTATTTTAACATCAAACTAAAGAAGGATATACATCAATTTTTTAGTAGTGCAAGGTTGCTTCATTTGGTTGGGGACATAGACTCCTAGATTCCACATAAAAGGATATACATCTTAATGCATTTATCTGAGTTCTTATGGACATTCTCTAATACTATATTTTTGTTGCTTTTCTCTACTATTATAGCTTGCTTTGTTCTTAATACACATTTAATGGTCTTATAGAAGAAATTAATAGGGATATTAGTGGTTAACCTTATGGATAGATTTGTGAAATACTAAATTGTCGCGTTTCAGTAATGCAGATGCATTATTTGTATTGTCATGAAAGACATATACTTTTGTATTTTCTCTTGATGCCAAAACTATGCATATTTGTTCTTTTCTATCAATCAAATAATGCATGTATGTAATAAAATATGTTTCTACATTTCTTCTAGTGTTACTATTGTGTTGGGGCAATAATGGGACTAAGAAATTTAGAAAGAATTTTCTAGTCAGTGAAGGAATCTCTGGCTGGAAAGAATTCTTCGAAGTTTAAACCAAAATAGGTCACTTTATTGGATGGAGCTCAAGAAGGATAATTTTGGTGGACATATATATATATATATATATATATATATATAGATATGAGGATTTTAATGAAGAAAATAAACTCATATCTGATATGATGAAGAGGAAATTTAATTCTTATTCTTTGTTTTACATTAGTACAACATGAGAATCATTAGATAGTTCATATTCAAACAACATCTACAACTCCTATGGTATGAAAAAGAATAGGAGGCTCACCATGGAATAGGTAAGGTTGTTGAAGAAAAAAATTGAGTTGGGAAAAACACTAGAAAGTGAGAGGAAGAGGAGCCATAGTCTATGAGACAACACCCAATGAAAATCACCATTTGATTCCTGAAAAAAAGAACCAAATGGGCAACCAAGCATCTAGAGGAATATTTTGGTGTTCTCGAGCAAGACTATAAATCCTTAAAGGTTCATTATGACACACTTATGGAATTTAACAAAAAAAACTCCAAGTCACCACATAATTTTCTGCTTGTTGTGACGGTTTTTTAGAAAAAAAATTGCATTAACAAAATGCCATATAATATTTACGTTTCCCACTTTGACTGTGGCACTCCATGATTGTGTAGATCAAGAGATGGAGTAGTATGTTTAAGAGTTATTAGAATCTACAAGACAAATATATAATGGGAGGTACATAGACTGATTTGAACCCACTTAAGTTCCAACCCACTTCAGTTCCATCCTTGTACAAAGGATAATATCACATGCTAGGCATGCATGAAATAAACATCCTATCAAAATTTCTTGGAAAAATTGGAAGGAAATATAGTTCAATGGGAAGATTGTTATTCCAACATGAGTGACATAAGAAGTTTTATGTCGGTCAACCATTGGAATCTAGCTTTCCAGTGAGGAGATAGATATGTCAAATTTTAACTGTATATTTCATAAAAATTGTCCAAACAATTCATTGACATAGTAATAATTTCTTTTAACAATCCTCCAGTGGTATAGTGTACATAAACATTTTGCAAGGGGATCAAATCATTTAGTTAGCAACTAGAGGAATCGAAACGATCATATAGTGAATGAATCAATAAGAAATAAAAAGTTAATAATCAGTGTTACCTATATGGTGGAGTTGAATAATTTGAATGAATGATCTTTGGGTTTGGCCATGTTAACCCCCAGGTTGCATTGCAATTGGAGGGTTAGGTTCTGACTTGATTTCATCACCCTAGTCCATATACAAATACATTCAAATCTCACATGGATCATATTCTTCTACACACTAGTTTCATTGGATTCTGAGAACATGTTGCATTTAACAATTCTTTTATGTTCTAGGAGCCAAAGTTCTGAGGCCAGCACCACAGAGTGAGTTGCATTTTCTTAGTCACTGAGAGATCATGATCTCCATGAGTTTCATTCGGGAAACATGCAATCTACTTTGAGAAAGAATTGCATGTCAAATAAGAGTATCGATCCATTTTACTTGCATGAAACAAATCTGATAAGACTATTTTCAGTGACATGCTAGTAGTTACTATTTTTAGTAGTTTCTATTTGTAGATGTGCTATTTATAGTAAGCAACAACATGATAGTTATATTCATATTTTGTTTCCCATTTTTAGGAGACCGAGACTACTAGTTTTGGCGTGTCTATATTTGGTAGGTACCAAGGAAATGTCAAGATTTTGGTGTGAATGGTGGACTTGTCATTGAGTATTGGCTTGGGTGGACAATGGAGGGACTAATCATAAGTGGAAATAAGTTGCATCATTGGTGGCCTAAGGGGGAGAATTCCATTCTTAAAGGATTCTTTCTATTTCTATCACGCCTACTTCTAAGAATTCTACAAATAGCTATCATTAAAAGAAAATTGAAATTATTCTAATTCTACATATTAGATACTCCATGGAAACAAATCTACAAGTACACCAACTGTAGAAAAACAACCTAGTTGATGCACAAAAGGAAACAAAATAGACATAAGAAAAAGAGAAGTAGGTGCCATTGGTAATCAAATCATATTTTATAGCAAACAATAAATGGCAATTCTTGTTGCAAAAGCACTAATTTTTTCTAAAGGTATCACTTTGAATATTAGAACCAAATGACTAAATAGAAGAAAAAATGAACTCATCATGACAAAGAAAATGGTGGAGTGATCCAATTGCAACAAATGGGGAATGGCAACTGAATCCTTTTTTTTATGTGGGCAAACAACCAAAGCATTGAATGATCACAATTTTAGTCCAGGCCCCAAGGTGACTACTATGATATCAATAGCGTTTCTAGCCATGGCTTGGGACTCTAGGAGTAGGTGTATGATGACAATATGTCAAAGGTATGGTGGAATTCTTGGAGAAGGTACACTGACTTTTCATGTGGCATGACTATGGGAGAGCACAATCGAATTGTTTCTTTGTCAATCATTTGAAGGTAAGTTCTTTATGATTCTCAAGTCCGATATGATAGAAAATGTGCCACAATAAAGAGATTTGTTTTAGGACCAATTGGGTCACTCTGAATTCATAGAGATATAAAATATTTTCATCTTCTAGAAGGAAACATCATAAACGATCATGGTATAATAATGGGAAGAATCAAGGCTTGTTTTATTATTTCAGTATTTGGTTTTACTATCATTAGAATAGGGTGCAGATTCCTATGACAACTAGGGTGCTTGCATGAGGATTTCATGAGTGCATAGATCCCAAGGATAAGTGTGCATCCATGCATGCCATAGTTATAATCCAGTTGGGGTGCACTAACATTTCCACCTCCATCTAAGCAATAGGGTGCACTCGCTGAATGAATTAGGGTTAGGGTTTTCCTGAGTCACCTAGAGCACTTCATGCATGTGACCAGATACATAGTATCATCTGTATTTTTCCTATTCTATAAAGGAGATGCAGGGAAGACATGTGTGTTTGTTGGAAAGTTTTAGTTTTGAGCTTATGCATAGTAATTTTCTTCTTCACAGTTTGGAATAAATACAAATGCATTTTTGAATGGTTCTATTTAGCATGTTTTCACTGTTCATACTTTCCAGCAGTGTGTGTTTGTAGATTAATGTAGCTCGGATTTGTTGTTTTGATTGAAGCTTTCAAGTTTTAAGCTACCTAAGTTTAAAGTTCATTTTTCTGAGTGAAAAATTGGAAATATGCTTACCATGATTTGAAATTTAACACACATATGTATGGAAAGAGGATGCTTACCAAGGCTTTAGGATCTCTTATGGGGAAGAATCCATAAAGGGAAACAAACCCCCACCTCTTCTATTGTTTTACATGAAGAATATTGAGACCATGTTAGGCCATTTACAGATTTGGAAGTACAATTTGGAATGCAAGCATTGGCCATGATAAGCATTATTTTGAATAAAGTTGAAGGCAAGTCTATTCTGGTCATGTTTATGCAAGTTATTCTCTAGCCAGATTGTTTAGTGCCTTTTTCTAAGGCATATGAAGCTAATATTCAATAAGTAGCTACTCTTTTACACACTGGATGACAAATGGGCAGCAATTATATTGGGTGAGTGGATTGTTGACTTGATAAGAATACAAATTAGATTTTCAAAGACACAACAATGATAGCCCCATGTTAAAAATAAGTTTACTTGGGAAAATCCTCATACACACAAAAAATCTTTTGTATGATAGCAATATGTCAATCTAATGGGTCCTTGGAGTAGTGAGTGGAGAGTGAGGAATCATGCTACCCACAGATGAGTTCATTGTTTGTATTTATGGTTCAGGGATTTCTTCAAACACTTTTTCAACAAGGTCATTAGATTGTTGTATGTTTCTATCTCAAGCAAATATGTTTTTCTAGCTTAGTGTTGGTGAGAGTTTGGCGTTGGTCTTTTGTCAAACACTTAACTAGATGTTTCCTGGTTTAGTGTCCAACGATATTTATGTTTGCATATTTCAGTTCATCATATTTAATCACTCAACATTATATATATAATCCCAACACATTAAATATTTTGCATGAACTCAAAAGCAATGTTATTAATGTATCCCTTTCACAAACAAAGGATAATATCAGTCATCTACAGGAATGAAATCAGATCTGGTTATAATGCAAATTTGACTTGAGAATAGCATTGAATTTATAGCCCGTACACAATCTTTACAGATATGGAAGTGAATGCTTTCATTTATAGATATGGAAGTGAATGATTTCAACTTTGAAGAGATTAAATATCAATGTACCTTCCAACAGTTCAACGCTTTCTTTATGGTAGTGTGTAGTCGCTGTAAGGAATGTTGTGCTCTTAAGAAATAAACGCTCAGGAAATGAGTGCGTCCTCCTATCTCTAGCTGAATGATGGTAAAGAGTGACCTCAACTTCCTTCACCTATTCCTATACAGTGCGCCCCCCTTCATTATGTAAATCGTTCCAAAGAAAGGGAGCAGATTACAATCAATAAGATTATCGTTGAGTGTATCCTCCAACTGGGCACTCTCCACAACCTAGACCAATATGTAATGTGTCCTTGCTACCCCAAAGAATCCATATGCCAACACTGTTAGAAAAACAGGATCGCAGAGCAATAACAATAAACAGAAATGCAAATATAATCACACATACACATTACAAGAGAGACACAGATATATCGTGGTTCACCCAACTTGGGCTACGCCCACACTGAATTTGCCAGTCCTTATTATTATTACCGTCCAGCAAGTCGAAGGGATACAACCTGCAGCACAACCGCTGCACTTCCTCTTCTCTGTTTTACAGTCTCTCTCCAGATCTCAAAGATCTTTACAATGCATAAAACCTAATACATCAACCCTAGCCGTATTACAATGTCTTTCTTTTATAAGGGAAATACAATGGGAAAATACCACGGGATACCCAAAACCATGGGCCCGCAAAACAGCTGGCGAAAACAGCCCATCCCCCCTGGAACCCCGTGGGGGGGCGATGCCCCCCCACACCCCCCGCTGGGGTGAGTGTACAATCCACCTACACATCATATAGAACTGGGGTACAAACACGGCTAATACAATATCATCTATGAGACTAGAAGATCTGGCTCCACAACCAACAATCTCCCACTTGGAGACTGATCACAACAACTCCACCGCTGCTGCACTTGCTGGACTTGGACTTGGCAAATTTCTCCTCTTCACCTTCATGCTAGAAGGCCAACTGAAACCGAGCATGAACTCAGTTTCTCTCTGGTCACTACCTTTGTGAACATGTCTGCAGGATTCTGGCTAGTATGTATCTTTTCCAACTTTAACAGTTCATCTTCCAGAACAGAGCGTATGAAATGGTACTTGAGCTGTATATGTTTAGTCCTGGAATGGAATGCTGAGTTCTTTGCAAGATGAATGGCACTCTGGCTGTCACTATACAGTCTGCTATCCTTCTGCTTCTTACCCACTTCCTCCATAAACCTCTGCAACCAAATCATCTCTTTACTAGCCTCTGTAATGGCAACATACTCTGCTTCTGTTGTTGAAAGTGCAACAACCTTCTGTAGTTTCGAAATCCAGCTCACTGCTGTTCCACCTACAGTAAACACATACCCTGTGGTACTCCTCCTGCTATCCTTGTCACCTGCCATATCTGCATCAACATATCCCTGTAGAACAGTGTCTGAAACTCCAAAACATAATGCCTCAGTGGTAGTGCCTCTCAAATACCTGAGAATCCACTGTACTGCCTTCCAATGTTCTTTACCTGGATTGTTCATATATCTGCTCACAACTCCCACTGCATGTGCAATATCTGGTCTTGTGCACACCATGGCATACATCAAGCTGCCAACTGCTGATTGATAGGGAACCTTGGACATGTAATCTATCTCTTCTTGTGTCTTGGGACACATTTCCTTACTTAGACTGAAATGGTTGGCCAAAGGTGTACTTACAGGTTTTGCATTCTGCATTCTGAACCTCTCCAACACCTTTTGTATGTACTCACTTTGAGACAATGTCAATTTGCGATTTTTCCTGTCTCTCATTATTCTCATACCAAGGATTTGCTTTGCAGCACCCAAATCCTTCATCGCAAATGAATTAGCTAGCTTTCTTTTGAGTACATTTATATCCTGCATGTCAGACCCTGCAACAAGCATGTCATCCGCATACAATAACAAGATAATGTATCTTCCATTGTCTAGCTTCTTGAAATAAACACAGTGGTCAGAATGACATCTACTATAACCTTGTTCTGTCATAAACCTATCAAACTTTAGATACCATTACCTTGGAGCTTGCTTCAAGCCATACAAGCTCTTTTTCAACCTGCATACCAGATCCTCCTTACCTTTGACTTCATACCCTTGTGGCTGCTGCATATATATTTCTTCCTCCAAATCCCCATGGAGGAAAGCTGTTTTTACATCTAATTGTTCAAGATGCAAATCTTCTACCGCCACTAGACTTAAGATAGTCCTAATTGAAGTCATCTTTACAACAGGAGAAAATATTTCATCAAAATCTATACCTTTCTTCTGTGCAAACCCCTTTACAACAAGTCTGGCCTTGTACCGCTTCTTACCTCCTTCTTCTTCCTTCAACCTGTAAATCCATTTGTTTTGCAATGCTCTTTTACCAGCAGGCAACTTAACCAAATCCCAAGTCTGGTTTCCTACCAATGAGTCCATCTCCTCATTCATGCCTTGCTCCCACTTCTTTCTAGTTTCCACCTGCATTGCTTCTTCATAACATTCTGGTTCACCAGAATCAGTCATCAATAAATAATACATTGAAGGAGAGTATCGTTCAGGGAGTCTACTTAACCTGGTAGATCTTCTTACAGTTGCAGGAGTTTCAGGTACTTGCTGCTGCTCTTGATTTTCTGGCACCTTTGGAACTTCATTTTCTTTAACTTCATCAAGCACTATGTACTCTGTGCTTTCCTTTTCCTGTTTCTTTCCCTGCAACTGATCTTTATACATGACCTTTTCATTGAATATCACATCTCTACTCCAGATGATTTTGTTATTTTCATAATCCCATAAACGATAACCAAATTCATCAACCCCATATCCAATAAAGGTACATTTCTTGGATTTAGCTTCAAGCTTTGTTCTATTTTCTTTATCAATATGGACAAATGCTTCACAACCAAACGTTCTCAGAAATGAGTAGTTTACCTTTTTATCTGTCCATGCTTCCTCTGGAATACCACCATCCAAAGCACTTGAAGGTCCTCTGTTTATTAAATAAACAACAGTATTTACAGCATCCGCCCAAAACTGTAAGGGAAACCCTGCATGCAGTCGCATACACCTTGCACGCTCCATGATCGTTCTGTTCATCCTTTCTGACACACCATTTTCCTGTGGTGTTCCTGGGACTGTCTTCTCTCTACGAATCCCATGGTATGAATAGTAACTATCAAACTCCTTGCCGCAGTACTCACCTCCATTATCAGATCTGAGACACTTCAATCTTTTTCCTGTCTCATTCTCAACCAAAGCTTTCCACTTCTTAAAAGTAGCAAACACATCAGATTTCTGTCTAATGCAATAAACCCAAGTTTTTCTAGTTGCATCATCAATAAATGTAACATAATAATGAGAGCCACCAAGAGATTGTACCTGAGCTGGTCCCCATACATCTGTATGCACAAGCTCTAATTTTTCATTCTTCGTCTGTTTCCCAACCCTGAGAAATCTGACTCTCTTCTGTTTTTCATAAACACAGTTTTCACAGAATTCCAAACTTACCTGCTTCAAATCCGGCAGCAACTTCCTTGAGTGGAGAATCTGCATCCCCTTCTCACTCATGTGGCCAAGCCTATGATGCCACAATGCTGTATCTGTTCCTGTGGAAGCTAAATAGATAGAATGGTCAGTATTATGAGGACATAAATACAACGTACCTACTCTGTCTCCTTTTGCTATCACCATTGATCCTTTAGTGATCTTCCACCACTTTTCTCCGAACGTAGATAGACAACCGCCATCTCCCAACTGCCCTGTTGAGATCAGATTTCTTTTCATAGCAGGAATATGCCTAACATCTTTCAACAACCAATCAGTTCCATTCTTAACTTTTATCCATACCTTACCCATTCCAACAATTTTACATGGCTCATCATCACCCAATAAAACATGTCCAAAATCGCCAGGAACATACTCATGAAAGTATTTCCTATGGGGTGTAGCATGACATGAAGCTCCTGAATCTACTACCCAATAATCACTAGTATTATCTAATGCAAAAATCAAAGCATCTTGTAACACATCACCTGCTACATTTGCTTCCTGGGTAGTTTCCTTCTGTGCATCTCCTTCTTCCTTAGAGATTTGCAGTCTTTCTTCAGATGTCCTTTCTTTCCACAGTTCCAACACTCTATCTTTCCCAGTCTGGACTTAGATCTGCCCGTTTTAGACTTTCCACGATTACCTTGGCTCTTTCCTCTATCCTTTTGTCTTCCTCTGCTCTCCATGGTCAATGCATTACCTGATGTCTCACCTGTGCTTTTTCTTCGCATTTCCTCGCTAAGAATAACACCAATAACATCATCAAATTTCAAGGTGTTTAAACCAGAGACAGAGTTACTTACAGCCATGACCAAGCTATTCCAGCTTTCTGGCAATGAACACAAGATTAGAAGAGCCCTAACCTCATCATCAAAGGTCACACTTACAGAACTTAGCTGATTTGTAACCGTATTAAACTCATTTAAATGATTAGTAACAGGTCCACCTTCAGACATCTTCATATTAAATAAACGCTTCATTAGAAATACCTTGTTGGAAGCCGAGGGTTTTTCATACAGCTTACCCAATGCTTTCATCAAACCCTCTGTTGTCGTTTCTTTTGAGATATTGAAAGCCACCGACGAAGCCAGGCTCAACCGTATTGTTCCCAGAGCCTTTCTGTCAAGAACCACCCATTCTTCGTCCTTCATAGTCGTCGACTGCTTTGCTTTTCCTCCCAATGGTAGGTATAGATCCTTCTGGTACAGATAGTCCTCCATTTGCATCTTCCATAACCCGAAGTTTTGGCCGTTAAACTTTTCGACCTTAAACTTTCCTTCTTCTGCCATTGCTCCCACTCGAACCAGAAACCCTAGCTTCCTGCGGGTTTAACTGCCAAATAGACCTTTGGCTCTGATACCAATTGTTAGAAAAATAGGATCGCAGAGCAATAACAATAAACAGAAATGCAAATATAATCACACATACACATTACAAGAGAGACACAGATATATCGTGGTTCACCCAACTTGGGCTACGTCCACACTGAATTTGCCAGTCCTCATTATTATTACCGTCTAGCAAGTCGAAGGGATACAACCTGCAGCACAACCGCTGCACTTCCTCTTCTCTGTTTTACAGTCTCTCTCCAGATCTCAAAGATCTTTACAATGCATAAAACCTAATACATCAACCCTAGCCGTATTACAATGTCTTTCTTTTATAAGGGAAATACAATGGGAAAATACCACGGGATACCCAAAACCATGGGCCCGCAAAACAGCTGGCGAAAACAGCCCATCCCCCCTGGAACCCCGTGGGGGGGCGATGCCCCCCCACACCCCCCCCGCTGGGGTGAGTGTACAGTCCACCTACACATCATATAGAACTGGGGTACAAACACGGCTAATACAATATCATCTATGAGACTAGAAGATCTGGCTCCACAACCAACAAACGCATCATCTCCTATGATTTCACATGGAAGTTCTTTATTCCTGAGAATAATATCAAATACATGATTGCCCTTTTTGACCCTCCAAGTGCATACCTGCAATTCCAAAACATAACCAAACCCAACGCTATATGAAATATCCAAGCACAACAAAAAGATCCACACTTCATCTTTATCTCACCAAACGATCTCCATTATATATATGCATTATGAGTCGAGATGCTTGGTCCCAAATGGTTGTTGTCAGCTCAAATGTTCAAAGCATGTCACAAGAGTCCAAACGATTCATAAGATAGATGCCATATATTGCGGGACCAATATCACTTGAGGGAGGGTCGAATTGCCTTGTAAATATCTCGATCTGCTCAAGAGTGAGCTGATCCAAACATTCTTGCTATAGATTGCAAATCATGGGCGTTGAAACAATATTTGACCCATGATCACCATTCAGATGGAGGAATCAGGAGTTGATCTAATAGCTTTAAAACCATATCAACCCCTATGCCGGCACAAAACCCATAAGTTTGATTTTTGAATAATAGTGTGCAACTATCTCAACCTGTGATTAATTATGGGTACATAAATATTAACAGAGTACCGAAACACATTCCACGTTTGGATACGGATTTTTTCCAACCATAGCTTACATTACATTAATAGTGATATGTTAACAACCCCAATTAAAAGTGGCATATAATATATTTCCCACGTGAATAGGTTTGGTAGTTGGCTTGTTTAATAAATGGTCCAAAACAGTGGCCAAAATAAAACCATGGCATAACCGTTGGAAACAGCTATATCTAAACTTCAACCTTGTAAGCATAGGACAAACCATATCCAATATGGTTACAACCTCCCACCATTCATGTGAAAAGGTTTAATTCGTGGCACATAATGTTTAAACAAACTTTGTATACGGTGGCATGTATATCTTTAGGATGTGGCATATATTAAATCCACCACCAAATCATAAAATATCACATGGTTATAACAGAGCACCCTTTTTTTCCTTATTTTATATTAAATGTATATATAGTCCTTTCAGCTTTTCGTTTCTCTTTTATTTAGTTTATTGCATGCCATACTTTGAAATTCTATTTTTTCTTATCTCTAAAAGCACAAATATGGTCATATAAGTTGTTGAATATTATCGTTCACGCAAGTTGTGTGCTCTAAAAGTGACATAAATATATAAGCATGTGTAAAGATCCACTATTATCCCATCACCTCCATCTCATTCTTACATCACTATGCCTTTTTTGAGGGCTCCACCTTTTGTCAATTTTAGGTAAGTTGTTCCTTTTACTTATATACAAAATAAATTAAGTCAATATATATTGTATTATGCTGTGATAGTTTTTATAAGGTGGGCTATGTACTTACTTGCAAGTTTTAAGAAGTGTAACCTTGACTTGTAATGCTCTCCACTTTAGGTTTAATTATATTGTTCTTAACGATAGTTATGATACTTATATCTAAAGTATATTTTTTTGAGTTTTTTTAAGTTGAACAAGATTTTTGTTATAATTTTATTTTATTGACATAAATTTGATAATATATTTTTTTTAATTTAACTTATTTTAAAATGATTTTTTTATGATTTTAATTTATTTTAAGATAATTTAGATCATTAGAATTTTAAAAATAAAATATATTAAGGTAAATTTCATTTCACCTCAAAAAAATTCATAGAGATTAAAGCTTCTCTACTTATTAACTCATTCTTTCACTTAATGGAATTTTAGGGATTTGAGCATCTTTTCAAACTAAGAACTTAGTTAAATATGCTTAATTTCCAAGTTTTGAAGACGCTTGATCTTATTGAGGTAACATTTATATTTCTATTTTATAATAATCATAATCTAAATATTCTCCATTGGTATTCGTTATAATAACCCACTCTTTTCAAAAACACGTGGGGCATAATGCCATTAAACCTATTTTAATACTTGTTTTTAAATATATATATTTTAAATATTTTAAAACTTTAAATAATTCAACCCTTTACCTTTTTACATAGTGCCACATGTAAACATTTTGATAGGTCCACATTAGCAACCAACTACCACATGTCGTAATGCTGTTGGTCCATGTTACCTACACATGCCATGTCATTGCCATGTAGGTTGCCACATCATCTGACATGTGTCCTCTTCCAATTGGTCCACATCACTTGAACTTTCCATATCAGATTCCATGTAGGATTCCAACTTATCTTGCTAACATCATCCACTGAATGTGTCATCACCAAGTGCTGCCATGCCATCACTTTTTACCTGTTGTAGAAAAACTTCTCAGTTGCATATCTTTTGCATACAAAATCCATTTGATGTGATCCAAATTGCATTGGAATCATCTCGTCAAGATATTCAGAATGGAGTGACTTTCCTTGAGATATGAGGACTTTATTTTTTTTCCTTTTGAGATCCTCTTGGATCAGATAGTATCTTTGTCTATTGGAGAGCTCAAGTCAACCACAAAAAAACCACGAGTACATGAATTTATCATAATTTAATCCTCTAACCTTGGTTTCCAAGCGAAGGAGATCCAATTTTAGAGGTCCATTAGCAAAGTTTCTCTAACGGATTTAAACATTTGATCAGACTAGAGATGGAGGGGTTAGGAAACCTTATACAAATAGGAATGATATTCATTGAATCCAAATTGGGATTGAAGGTGGGGTACCACTTATCCATGAATATTCCATATCTTCTCTAAACTAGGTCTCGATTGAAGGATGCCATTTTTTTCTTCTAGCAAGCTCAACTCAATGACAAAAAAGTCCTTGAGCATGTGGATATATTATCACTTAATCCTTTAACTTTATCTTCCAATATAGGGAGATATAATCTTGGAGGTCCACTATCCTTGGCTAGAAGTTTGGATTAGAACTTCATAATTTGCTATACCATTGTCTGATATGCAACCTGTTTCAATTCCATAAGGGCCTCTTCATCAATTGACATTGTTGGGGATGGGACTGTTTTTCAAGACAAAGTTTTCCATGATTTGAGAAAAGGTTGCAGGCTAGGTCGAGACCACATCCTTGAAGGATTTCAATAGATACAATGCAAAGCTCACAACACAATACAGGTTGGTCTGAGTGGGATACCAAGATGCAATAAAGGAAACGTGAAGTCACAGGAGATTGCATCGGCTTCCCTGTTGAGGAATGAGGATGGGAAGGATGATATCTCATCCTTGGAGTTTCGATTGGAGCTAAGGGAAGGGAGAATAGGGATTTCTAACCATAAACCTATATGGAGTGATGCAGAGTTAATTTTCTAGAAAACCTATATGTCACATTGATATTTAACCTTTCATTGTTGTTTTCCAAGAGAAAAAACCTGATTTTTCAATATTTCTAGATGAAATCGAAATATACATTTTGATGTGCATATTCATTTAGTTCTTTAAATACATGATTGAATGTTATGTTTCCAGAGGAACATTTTTTTTTATCTCTTCTATGACTGGAATCAACAAAATATTTTCTAGATATATTCTTCCAACCTAAGTCACAAGATTCACCTCATTTCAAGTTTGGATTTCGAATTTCCTTGAATCTTAAAATTTGCTTTGAGTTCACTTTAAATTTTCCTTTAATTCATCTTGAATTACTTGTATAGGAGGTTAGTGTAACTATAGAGTCATCAATGTCTAACGGTGCATAAATATCATCGTCGTCATTGTTATCATTGTCATCGTCATCATCATCAACAAGTACATCATATGTCATTAGCGTAACTCAAGTGTTGTTGAGGACACTTGAATTTCATTAGAGCATTTTAGGCGACATGATTGTCTATTAGATGCCATAATGATCATTTACCTGCCATTAGGATCAATCAATATGTAGGTTTTGTTAGGGTCGCTTGGGTTCCATTAAAGACATTCAGGTGCCATTAGGATCAATTGGTATACCAAAGTGCTATCACATGCATTATCATCATGGACATTGACATTGTCATCATCGCCATTGTCAAGTACATCATATCATGCATCAACATCATCATCATCCTCATTTTCATCTCCATCGTCATCATCATCATTGTCAACAAGTACATCATCAACAACATCATCATTATCATCGTCGTTAGGGTCACTCATATTCCATTAGGGTTCATCGTCACTCATCACCATTTGGATTCATGTCATGTTTTTAGAGTCACTCAAATGCCATTAAGGTCAGTCAAATGTTGTCGGGGACAAGTGAATGCCATCATCAAGTATGTCATATAATGCATCATCATCATCATCATCATCGCTGTCAATTTCAACGCCATTGTCATCGTTATCAACATCGAAATCAACAACTACATCATCAACAACATCATTATCATCATCATCATCATCAAGTACATCATCGACCACATCATTGTCATCATTGTTGATAGGTTCACTCATATGCCATTAGGCCTCATCGTCACTCATCATCATTGGAATTCATGTCAATGTTGTTAGGGAAACACATATTCCATTAGGGTCACTCAAATGTAGTTGGGGACACCTAAATGTGATTAGACTCATTTAGGTGACATTAGGGTGCTCAGATGTTGTTACATTCATTTACGTGCCATTAGGATCAATCATTATCCATAAGTGCTATGACATGCATCATCATCGTGGACATTGACATTGTCGATATCATCATCATCAATGTCATATGGTACATCAACATTAGCTTCATAATTAGCCTTGTTGTCATCGTCATCATCATCATCAAGTACATCATCAACAACATCATCATCATCAAGTACATCATCAACATCATCATCATCATCATCGTTGTCATTATGGTCACTCATATGCCATTAGTGTTCATCATCACTTATCATCGTTAGGATTCATGTCATGTAATTGTTAGGGTCATCTAGATGTTGTTGCAGTCATTTCGGTGATAATAGGGTCATTTAGATGTCGTTACAGGCATTTAGGTTCCATTAGGGTCAATCAGGATCCAAAAGTGCTATCACATGTATCATCATTGTTGACATCGACATCGTCATCATCATCATACAATAAATCAACATCGTCATCGTAGTCATCAGCAACATCGTCAAGTACATCATCATCATCATCAATATTGTGATAATAATGAGCAAGGCACCCTACTCCTTACAAGAATGGACAATATAGTCTTATAATTATCAAATCATATCCATCAAATCCATCATAATTATCATAATGCATCATTGTCATGTTGTTAGGGTCAATCAAATGCCATTAGGGTTTATCAAATGTTGTTGGGGACACTCGAATGCCATTAGGGTCTATCATCATAATTACCATCATCAACACTAATGTCATCATGCATCATCAACATTGTCCTCATTATTTTACGGTGAGTCAAGTTCCATTAGGGTCACTCAAATTTTGTTAGGGACAATCATATGCCATTAGGTTCATCTAGGGGTTATTATGGTCACTCCAATTCAATTAGGGTGAATTATGGTGCCATTGGGACGAATCAATATCAAATAGTACTATAATCACCCGCATCATCATTAATGACACTGATAGCATCGTTGTCATCAACATCCTATTGAAAAATTATAGAAATCATCATTTCCATATTTATCATTATTGATATGCATCATCATCATCATCAGCATACCATTAGGAACACTCTAATGGTGTTAAGGACTGTAGGATTACATTAGGGTCATTTACGATTAATTAGGGTCTCTTAGTTGCCAAAATGGCCATTTAGGTGCTACTTCTGTCAACATGCCTAGCGCTCTCCCTAGTGCAACATTGAATTTTTACTGGCACAATTCCTTTCGAAATTCCTGGCGCTATACCTAGCTCTATACTTGGTGCCATGTCAGATGATTTTCCTAGCGCAATTCCATTCAAAATTATGGATGCAAATCTTGGCGTAATCCATGGCTCTAGACCTGGTGCTATTCCTGGTGCTATTATAGAAGCTATGCCTGGCGCTATTTTGGAAGCTATATTGGACGTTATTCTGGAAGCTATTCTAGACGTTATTCAGGACGTTAATTGGGATGATAATTAGCATCCAAAATAGTGTCTACTTTCAAAAAAAGACACAAAAAGCACCACTAAAAGCGCCATCCCATTTAAAAGCCCCAACTTTGTCAAAAAAATGATGAAAAATACCCTAAAAGTGTTAGTGGATGCCAAAAAGGGAGCTAAAATAGATGCTAATCATAGGGTTTTGTTGTACTGCATTGATTGCCTACTACCATTTTTTAGCATTATTTTTCTTTTACAACACAACAATAATTACCTACTTTGTTACAAGCCTGCCACATGTATGACACACCTATCCCAATATTCACCCACTTGTCATATACCTTGAAAGAGTATAAGAGAGAATGCATCAAACAATGGGCTAACTACTAGGGTCCAATATAAGTCCCATTGACCCACAACACCAATTGAATTTACTTATGCTCACCAGTTGTGTCTATAGCATTTTGCAAAGTGTTAGATTTATCTAGTATAACCTTTCCATTGTCTACCAACATGTTATGAATGAAATGGTAATGCATATCAATATGCTTTGTCATTGCATGAAAGGTTAGAATCTAAGCTAGACAAATGAAAATGTTACTATCACATTGAAATGTAATCACTCACTCACTTATCCCTACAGCTGAACATAGTTCTGTAATCCAAATCGCCTTCTTACATGCATGAGAAGCTAACATGTATAATATATCCCTACAATGGAAAGAGTGAAAACAATCTCATCTAACTCACTACTCCATCAAATGGTAGAAACACATCTGTACACATATATCTCCTTCTATCTATATCCCTTATTTAATCAAAATCCACATAACCATGTAATATGTCCACTTAGTGTGGGTCGCCTCAAACATTACTATGATAACAAATGGAATACTTAGAAGTGCCTTGAAAATACCTAAAGACCCTATTCACTATAGCCGAATGTTAATATTCGGTGTTAGCCATGAATTGACTATTAAATACTCCCGATACTTGAGTAATGTCTTGTCTTGTACAAACCATAGCATAATCAAATCACCAAGTGGACTAGCATAAGGAATATAATTCATATGCTCCATGTTAATGGGCGTTGTAGGACACTGTTAAATTAAAATCTTAGTTCCCATAGAAATCATAACACTTTTAATGGTTTTCAATCCATACATAAATGTTGTATCTCATAGTTCATGTAGTAGTTGCACTAGCTCAAACAAGGCTTTATGTTCTCTCTATATATCATGATCTAAATTCCTAATATCTATTCTGCAATTCCCAAGTCATTTATTTCAAATTGTGTTGAAAGGTAAAACTTCAAATCATGAATCACGTCTCTACTATTACAAAAGAGTAAGATATCATCTACATTTTGAATGATAACAAGGAAATGACCACCATCCTATTTGTAATGCACATAGTGATTTGATTTAGATAATAGAAAACTCAATTTCAACACAAATGAATCAAACTTTTGTTACCTCATTACGAGAGATTGTTAGAGACCATATAAAGATTTTTTAATATTAAGACCATTGAATATATAGCTTTTTCAACATATTGCTCTTGTTATTTCATAGAGATCTCTTCCTTCAAGTCATTTCACATCTATCTATTTTATCTCTAAATGAAAAACTACTACTACAAACAATGGAAATTTGATAGAGTAACTTCCCCATTGAGGAAACAAATATCACCAAATCCTATACCCTGAACCTAGGAATATTCTTTCGCAACGAACCTTGCTATGTACTTTTCAACACCAGCATCTGAACTAATCTTTTTTTTAACACACATTTACATCGCAAGGGTTTTCATCAACTCATTAATGGTGCCAAATCTCTTGTATGATTATTTTTCAGGGATACCATCTCCTCATCCATACACAATCTCCAAGATTCCCTATCTTCTATATCCATTGTATTTTTCACAATACTAGGTTCATTGATGTTAGCAAATAAATAAATTTTACAAACGAAATTACATGGATTACAATTATACATATCTGGTTTCCTTCATTTCTTATTCGACCTCCTTAAAGTTTCAAGTGTAGTTTCTTCTTCCTCATGATGTGAACTCTCAAATATATCCTCCTCATCAGGTCCATCATGACCTTATTGTTCATTTTCTAGTTCAATTTTTTATTGTTGGGTGTTAGCTGAACAAATGGCATCTTCTCATCCTCTTACATTTGCACCCATGTGAGAGAAGAATTAACTTGTTTGAAAATAACATTTCTACTACACAAAAAATTCCAACATAGACTCTCAAAACTTGTACCCTTACACACCATCATTATAGCCAATGAAAATAGATTCCATTGTATTCTTATCCATCTCTAACCACTTCTACTTATCAACATGAGCATATCCATCACAACAAAAAACATGAAGATGCTAAAGTGAGGGCTTCTTTCCCATCCATACCTCCATAGTATTCTTATCAACATGAAATGATGTGGGAGACATGCTGATAAAATATCATGCAATAGAAGCCACTTCTACCCATAACTTAGTCTCCAAGCTAACTCCACTAAGTATACTCCTTGCTCTCTCCATTAATGACTTGTTCACTCATTCTACAACTCCATTGTACTGAGGGGTATATGGATTCATATTATGTATTTTAGTTCCATTCTCCTTATAAAAATTATCAATATGTATAGAAAAAAACTCACCTAGTATCAATCCTCAACACCTTAAACTTACTACCAGTTTGATTTTCCAAGAAAGATTTAAACTCTTTAAACTAACTAAAGATCTCATATTTGGTATTGAGAAAATTTACCCATGTGCTTCTAAAAAAATCATCAATGAATGGTACACAATATAAATCCTTAAAAATTAAAGGAACTTTAATATGACCATTTAATGCACCAAAACGAACTAAGTCCAACAACCTAGAAGATGTGTGAGAACTAGAAAAAAATTGAATACAATTATGTTTTCCATTTATGCAATGCTAACAAAAAACAAATTCAAGAGCACAAGAATTCTCACAAGAAATCAATATCAACAATATTTTAATTTTTGAAGGCTTTTAGGCCCTTCTCACCTATATGTCACAATTTATGGCACCATAGCACCATCTTCTCTAAAAGAAATGTTCTTTACGAAGAAAGTGCTTGCACAGTTACCCATAAAGAATGACCATCAAAATAGACATAAAATTTGAGTGTAAGGATGTCGATTATATAGATCTCTTCACTACGAAAATTGGAGAACTATTGTATTGAATTGTCCATGCATCAAGATTGAAAAACGTTCCCACATGAGCATTGCAAGAAAGCACCATAGATCCTCATCCTATCTTATATTTTTTTTAATAGAAGACAACATTCACACCCACATCATTAAATTTTCTTACTGATAGTAGGTTACATACCAAACCTTAAATGTGAAAAAGTTCAAAATTTGATCAATACTCTACCACCACTAACTACAATGAAAGGAGATTCATCACCAACAAATACCATCCCACCATTATATTTATCATAAAATAAAATAATCTAAACGAGAATTTATTTGGAAGGAATCTCTAGACTAGTCTATCAACCATGTAGTCTTTCTTGCTTAGGTTTCCAAACCTACAGGCACCATCCTAAGAACATTTTTCAAACACATGATCGAAATCTTTCTTTTCATTCTTAAATAATTTTTTATTTCTCTTCCTTGCAGTCTCTTCTAAAATGTCTAACCTTGCCACAGTACCAACATTTTTCCTTAGAGATTCAAGGAGACTTAGGTCTCCCACGGGATTTGGATCTTCCCTTTTCCATTTTCTTCCCTTTCTCCTTCAATCTTATGTGAATATCCAAGACATCATCAATTGATTCATAATCTTTCTGTCTCACCTCCTCTAAGAAAAAAGTAGCTACAACCTCATGAAGCACTAATGTCTTTATAGTGCTTCTAATGACCATTACCATGTTGTCCCATAAATCTGGGAAAGAACACAAAATTTTCGTAACATTATACACCTTCCATCTTCACTCCACTTGAGATGAAATGAGTCACAATAGTATTAAAGTCATTCAGATGTTAGAGAATGGATTCACCATCACCCATTTTCAAGTTGAATGTCATTTTGCAAAGAAAAAGTTTAATAACCAATATTTTAGCTTGGTACAAATCTCCCAATTTATTACATAAAGTTGTGGAAGTTTCCTCTTTTGCAACATTAAATAACAGTAAATCAACCTAATCGAGCCTAATGAGGACGCTCACCTTTCTTTTCAACACTTACCTTTCTTCATCTTTCATACCAACAAGTTTAATTCTATGATACCCCCAAAGACATTTTTATTTATTTGTTTTATGTATTATTTCAAAAATAATTTCTATTTGTAAAAGAGTTATAAAACTCAAAATGCTCACATGGGATGTGAGAATATATTTGCACAACATTTATTATTGTTATTATAAATAAAAGAAGACACTTGGATCAATCAATTGAATGAGGGGACACCACCTTGAGACAAAGAACAAGTGTAAAGAAAGCAATAGATATTATACCAATCAAATACAATATAAAATTTCAACTACCAAACAAGATCCTAAATCATAAGGATTGAAGGATCGATTGAGATTTGATTGGGATGGCACAAGACCTGGGAAAAAAAACTATAAATTGGTGCACCAAGATAGCACAGGACATTGTGTTGTGCATGGAGAAATTGTTGCTATGACGGAAAGTTGTTGAGTATTTCTCCTGTTGCTTGTAATTCCATCTTGAGATCTGCTACAGACTCTCAGAGAGAGAGTGTTGCATTCATATTTCCTTTGCTACTTCAGTTGTTCATGGTGGTGATCCAACTCAGGGGTGGAGTTGGGATACCGGATTTACTGTCCTATTTTATGGTTGGGAGGAACTAAATCTTCAAGTTTATTTTCCCATACTTTTCAAGTAAGTGTCTTGTTGCTTGTTTGTCGTAATGATTATTTAAAACTACAGTAGCTTACTTTGCTTACACCAATTTTGGGTACGGTACAAAGTGGTATCAGAGCATGGTTCAAAAGCTCGGATAGAAGGGCTCATCATTTGCTTTCTAATATCGCTCGTGCTAGAGTATTTTTACTATCGGTTAAATTAGATGCTGCAATTAATCTTATAAATATTATCTTTATTGTCATTTTTTTGGCTTGAAACTTAGATACTAGTTGTCTTTTGCAAATTTAGTTAAATAAACAGTTTGTGTCAGTGTATGACTAGTAATCGGGTTTAGACTTTAAATTGATTTCCTTGTTGTATGGATATCTTCTAAATTGAATGTTATATCGAGTTATTTATTTCTTAAATATTTTATTTGTCAAATGATATGGAATTAATGCATCAATAAGGTTATAAGGGAAATATTCTCAAAAGTTTCCATGATAAGGTTATTGGAACCGAACTACATGTTTTCTAATATGAAATACCCTGGTATTATATTAACTTGCACTTCCCCTTCTATAAAAGTACACAATGTTTTTCATGTTTCTTTATTAAAAAGATATGTACATGATGCTACTCATATAATTAATTCGAATATGATTTAGGTAAAACCCAAGGGCGAGTTCTAGATGGAACCTTTGTACATTCTATAAAGGAAGGAATTTATGCTATGAAATCAAGCCATCGCTCAAATAAAAGTGTAATGGAAGCACTTCAACCCTATATATCGTGATTTCATGACACTTTTTCCTCCATGCATGCACCAACTATTCTACAATTAAAAAAAAGTGATAAATAGATGTAGTAATACATTCTTCCATAGAGAAACATTGATTTGGACATGAAAGTCCATCACACCTAATAGTACCAGAAACATATAATATACGCAAGGGAAATGAGTGATCCTAGTATAAGTAGATGTAGTAATACATTCTTCCATAGAGAAACATTTATTTGGACATGAAAGTCCATCACACCTAATAGTAACAGAAACATATAATATATGCAAGGGAAATGAATGATCTTAGTTGTGACCACGGGTTAAGTTGAAATTTGAACGTCATCGAGAATTTGACTCTTAATATTTTGATGTAACTTTTGAATATTTAATATATTTACGCCGAAGGCATTTCACCAACGAGAAGCTTGACCATCCACGTCTGCTAGATTCCTCACATATGGAATCATGGCACGTGTTTTCTGCTTTGGCCGTAGATATTTCTGACTCCTACGGGTTTCTCTGTAGGTCAGCCGTCTTTGTTGACATTCAGGCCATCCGTAACAAAGTACCGTGACGCGATGGCATATACTGAAATTAATTGAATCGACCAGTGCAACCGGCTCGTTTTCCTGGATTGTGCATCCATTCTTGAACAATGGCGAAAATGAATTTTGTCGTGGTAATGAAGCATTTTCAGACTATTTGTAGGTAACGTCACTTCAGGAAATTTATGTTTCCATTAAATTATATTGCTGCCGACCAAGGAAACGAGTGTGCTCAATCAAACGACCATAGACTTGCTTTGTCGACTAGAGTTGTTGCTTTTCGTGAGTTCACGTCGACCGCTTTGGCTGGGTCGGCAGAAATGGGCAAAGTTTGACCAGACTAAACTCTGTTTATCTAGTGCATCGATGGTGTTTGACAAATGGTTCCAAATGGTCGACTACCTTCGAGCTGGCATCGGCAAAAATGGGCAAAGTTCGCTCATATGGTGGATAAACAAAATTATATGCTATTTCCCACTTTGAATCGCAAAATCGCTTCCCGTCATAAATTCATTGATTTCTAACATTCCCAAATCGCCAAATCACCTACATTGAATTTCCAAATCGTCAAATCAATCACACAGTTGTTGATTTGTAACATTCCCCATAAGCTACCTGTGTAATCAAATTTAACTTATGTTGTCTTTGACAATCCTGGTAGGGTTTTGGAAAAGCTCCTTTATTCCACAACAATATGCCAGATCAATAGCTTCTTCTTCCAAGTATTTCTAGTGTTATGTTTATTCAAGTGTGCAATTGATCTCAAATTCATAGAACGTCAATCGTTTAAATCGACCACACCATTATCAGTTACAACACTTGAGTATTATATATGTTTAAATAATGCATCCAAACAGTTAAACCAAGAACGTTTATGTAGCCAATTAAATATATCGGTTGACGTGCTGACAACCAACAAACGAACAAGGAAATGACCACCATCCTATTTCTAATGCACATAGTGATTTGATTTAGATAATAGAAACCTCAATTTCAACACAAATGAATCAAACTTTTGTTACCTCATTACGAGAGATTGTTAGAGACCATATAAATATTTTTTAATATTAAAACCATTGAATCTATACTTTTTTCAACATACAGCTCTTGTTAATTCATAGAGATATCTTCCTTCAAGTCATTTCACATCCATCTATTTTATCTCTAAATGAAAAACTACTACTAAAAATAATGTAAATTTGATAGAGTAACTTCCCCATTGCAGAAAAAAAATCACCAAATCCAATACCCTGAACCTAGGAATATTCTTTCGCAACCAACCTTGCTTTGTACTTTTCAACACCAACATATGAACTAATCTTTTTTTTAACACACATTTACATCGCAAGGGTTTTCATCAACTAATTAATGGTGCCAAATCTCTTGTATGATTATTTTTCAGGGATACCATCTCCTCATCCATACACAATCTCCAAGATTCCCTATCTTCCATATCCATTGTATTTTTCAGAATACTAGGTTCATTGATGTTAGCAAATAAATAAAGTTTACAAACGAAATTACATGGACTATAATTATACATATCTAGTTTCCTTCATTTCTTATTCGACCTCCTTAAAGTTTCAAGTGTAGTTTCTTCTTCCTCATGATGTGAACTCACAACTATCTCCTCCTCATCAGGTCTATCATGACCTTATTGTTCATTTTCTAGTTCAACTTTTTTAGTGTTGGGTGTAAACTGAACAAATGGCATCTTCTCATCCTCTTACATTTGCACCCATGTGAGAGAAGAATTAACTTGTTTGAAAATAACATTTCTACTACACAAAAAATTCCAACATAGACTCTCAAAACATGTACCCTTGCACACCATCATTATAGCCAATGAAAATAGATTCCATTGTCTTATTATCCATCTCTAACCACTTCTACTTATCAACATGAGCATATCCCTCACAACAAAAAACATGAAGATGCTAAAGTGAGAGCTTCTTGCCCATCCATACCTCCATAGTATTCTTATCAACATGAAATGATGTGGGAGACATGCTGATAAAATAACATGCAATAGAAGCCACTTCTACCCAAAACTTAGTCTCCAAGCTAACTCCACTAAGTATACTCCTCGCTCTCTCCATTAATGACTTTTTCACTCATTCTACAACTCCATTGTACTGAGGGGTATATGGATTCATATTATGTATTTTAGTTCCATTATCCTTATAAAAATTATCAGTATGTGTAGAAAAAAAATCACCTAATATCAGTCCTCAACACCTTAAACTTACTACCAGTTTGATTTTCCAAGAGAGATTTAAACTCTTTAAACTAACTAAAGATCTCATATTTAGTATTGAGAAAATTTACCCATGTGCTTCTAAAAAAATCATCAATGAATGGTACACAATATAAATCCTTAAAAATTAAAGGAACTTTAATATGACCATTTAATGCACCAAAACGAACTAAGTCCAACAACCTAGAAGATCTGTGAGAACTAGAAAAAATTGAATACAATTATGTTTTCCATTTATGCAATGCTAACAAAAAAACAAATTCAAGAGCACAAGAATTCTCAAAAGAAATCAAAATCAACAATATTTTTATTTTTGAAGGCTTTTAGGCCCTTCTCACCTATATGTCACAATTTATGGAACCATAGCACCATCTTCTCTAAAAGACATGTTCTTTACGAAGAAAGTGCTTGCACAGTTACCCATAAAGCATGACCATCAAAATAGACATAAAATTTGAGTGTAAGGATGTCGATTATATAGATCTCTTCGCTACTAAAATTGGAGAACTATTGCATTGAATTGTGCATGCATCAAGATTGAAAAAAGTTCCCACAGGAACATTGCGAGAAAGCACCATAGATCCTCATGCTATCTTATATTTTTTTTAATAGAAGACAACATTCACACCCACATCATTAAATTTTATTACTGATAGTAGGTTACATACCAAACCTTAGATGTGAAAAAGTTTAAAATTTTATCAATACTCTACCACCACTAACTACAATGAAAGGAGATTCATCACCAACAAATACCATCCCACCATTATATTTATCATAAAATAAAAACAATCTAAATGAGAATTTATTTGGAAGGAATCTCTAGACTAGTCTATCAACCATGTAGTCTTTCTTGCATAGGTTTCCAAACCTACAGGCATCATCCTAAGAACATTTCTCAAACCCATGATCGAAATCTTTCTTTTCCTTCTTAAATCATTTTTTATTTCTCTTCCTTGCAGTCTCTTCTAAAATGTCTAACCTTGCCACAGTACCAACAGTTTCCCTTAGAGATTCAAGGATACTTAGGTCTCCCACGGGATTTGGATCTTCCCTTTTCCATTTTCTTTCCTTTCTCCTTCAATCTTATGTGAATATCCAACACATCATCAATGGAATCATAATCTTTCTGTCTCACCTCCTCCAAGAAAAAAGTAGCCACAACCTCATGAAGCACTAATGTCTTTGTAGTGCTTCTAATGACCATTACCATGTTGTCCCATAAATCTAGGAAATAACACAAAATTTTCATAAAATTATACACCTTCCATGTTCACTGCACTTGAGATAAAATGAGTCACAATAGTATTAAAGTCATTCATATGCTAGAGAATGGATTCACCATCACCCATTTTCAAGGTGAATATCATTTTTCAAAGAAAAAGTTTAATAACCAAGATTTTAGCTTGGTACAAATCTCCTAATTTATTACATAGAGTTGTGGAAGTTTCCTCTTTTGCAACATTAAATAACAGTAAATCAACCTAATCGAGCCTAATGAGGACTCTCACCTTTCTTTTCAACACTTACCTTTCTTCATCTTTCATACCAACAAGTTTAATTCTGTGATACCCCCAAAGACATTTTTGTTTATTTGTTTTAAGTATTATTTCAAAAACAATTTCTATTTGTAAAAGAGTTATAAAACTCAAAATGCTCACATGGGATGTGAGAAGATATTTGCACAACATTTATTATTGTTATTATAAATAAAAGAAGACACTTGGATCAATCAATTGAATGAGGGGACACCACCTTGAGACAAAGAACAAGTGTAAAGAAAGCAATAGATATTATACCAATCAAATACAATATAAAATTTCAACTACCAAACAAGATCCTAAATCATAAGGATTGAAGGATTGATTGAGATTTGATTGGGATGGCATAAGACCTGGGAAAAAAAAATTTAAGTTGGTGCACCAAGATAGCACAGGACATTGTGTTGTGCATGGAGAAATTGTTTCTATGAGAGAAATTTGTTGAGTATTTCTCCTGTTGATTGTAATTCCATCTTGAGATCTGCTACAGACTCTCAGAGAGAGAGTGTTACGTTCATATTACCTTTGCTAGTTCAGTTGTTCAAGGTGGTGATCCAACTCGAGGGTGGAGTTGGGCTACCGGATTTGCTGTCCCCTTTTATGGTTGGGTTAATATTCAAGTTTATTTTCCCATACTTTTCAAGTAAGTGTTTTATTGCTTGTTTGTCTTAATGATTATTTAAAACTACAGTAGCTTACTTTGTTTACACCAATTTTGGGTACGGTACAAAGTGGTATCAGAGCATGGTTAAAAAGCTCGGATCTAAGGGCTCATCATTTGCTTTCTACTATCGCTCGTGATAGAGTATTTTTACTATCGGTAAAATTAGATGCCACAATGAATCTTATAAATATTATCATTATTGTCATTTTTTTGGTGTGAAACTTAGATACTCGTTGTCTTTTGCAAATTTAGTTAAATAAACAGTTTGTGTCAATGTATGACTAGTAATCGGGTTTAGTCTTTAAATTGATTTCCTTGTTGTATGGATATCTTCTAAATTGAATGTTATATTGAGTTAGCTATTGTTTAAATCTTTTATTTGTCAAATGATATGGATTTAATGCATCAATAAGGTTATACGGGAAATATTCTCAAAAGTTTCCATGATAAGGTTATTGGAACTGAACTACATGTTTTCTGATATGAAATGCCCTGGTATTATATTAACTTGCACTTCCCGTTCTATAAAAGTACACAATGTTTTTCATGTTTCTTTATTAAAAAGATATGTACATGATGCTACTCATATAATTGATTGGAATATGATTAAGGTAAAACCCAAGGGCGAGTTCCAGATGGAACCTTTGTGCATTCTAGACAAGAAGGAACTTATGCTATGGAATCGAGCCATCGCTCAAATAAAAGTGTAATGGAAGCACTTCAACACTGAGGAGGCGATGCGCGAGATGAATGATCGAATGCTAGAGGCATATCCTTCCATGTTCTGGAATGAACATGAAGATTCTGAATAAAGAACACTGAGGGCAATGTTAAAAATAAGGGTGGGATAAATGTGATACCCCAAAGACATTTTTATTTATTGTTTTAAGTATTATTTCAAAAAAAAATCTATTTCTAAAAGAGTTATAAAACTCAAAATGTTCACATAGGATGTGAGTAGATATTTGCACAACAATTATTATTTTTATTATAAACAAAAGAAAGACACTTGTTGAAATCAGTTGAATGAGGGGACACCACCTTGAGGCAAAGAACAAGTGTAAAGAAAGCAAGAGATATTATACCAATCAAATCCAATCTAAAAGCTCAACTACTCTACAAGATCCTAAATAATAGGGATTGAAGGATTGATTAAGATTTGATTGGGATGCCACAAGGCCTGGGAAAAAAACTATAAATTGGCGCATTGAGATAGCACAGGACATAGTGTTGTGCATGGAGAGATTGTTTATATGAGGGAAAGTTGTTGAGTATTTCTCCTATTGATTGTAAGTCCATCATGAGATTTGATACAAACTCTCAGAGAGAGAGTGATGCATTCAGATTTGCTTTCCTAGTTCAGTTGTTCATGGTGGTGATCCAGCTCGGGGATGGAGTCGGGCTACCTGATTTGCTGTCCTCTTTTATGGTTGGGAGGAACTGAATATCCAAGTGTCTTTTCCCATACTTTTCAAGTAAGTGTTTTATTTCCTATCTATCTTAATGATTATTTAAAACTACAGTAGCTTAGCTTGTTGCATCGAGTGAAACAAGGTGCTCTACAACCCAGTATGGGGGAGATGTTGTGACGTTTGTGATGTAATGTTTGTTACTAACAAAATAATTAAAAAAATTCATGTCGGCTCATAAAATAAAAAATATATGGAAATTATTTTAAAAAAATCCATGTTGGTTCATAAAATAAAATATTATGAAAAGTAATTAAAAAATAGATGTTCGTTTATAAAATAAAAACTTTAAACTTAAACCCAGATCTATCAATCAAGAGAGATCAAATTTCGTGAGTTTAAATTTAAAAAAGGAAATACACCTCAAGAAATTGGATCCCTCTCGGTGCTTGATAGATACGGGTTTAAGATGGATCTATGCTAGTTTACACCAATTTTGCACACGTTACAAATTCTAGACACTGCAATAATATATCTCAATGTCCAAGCAAATCATCCTTCTTGAGCTTCGAGATATCAAAGTTAGTGCCTACATTAAACTTCTCTATTTCTATTCTAGATGTACTTCGTATTTCTTTGCAACAACAATTTTTCTATCCATACTCCCACTTAAACCAAAATTACATCAAAAAGTGTTGTTCTTAAAAACATGGACCCAAGGTGATCAAGCTCAGAGGTACATAATATGCTTCCTACATTTTTTTTTGACAAGAACATATTGGTATTGTATTAGAACCGGTATTTTAGCAACCGAAAGCTATTACATAGTAGATCTAGCATCAATACACCTCTTTTTAGCAGAACAACGATCTCATAGATTCGCCCAAAATATGGCAGGGCTCCCTACTCCCATATGCCAGAGTTATTTAGCTATTACAGGGAAGAGAGGCGTATTATGCAGCAGAGACAGCCTCATTTTTCCAGCTTATCTTTCAGGGTTGAGACTTGAGCTTCCAAGGCTGCAATGCGATGTCCAAAGTTGCCCTCAGTATTCGCCACATCCTTAAATCCAGTGCGAGTCTTGTCTTTGAAATCTTCCATTTGTTCAGTAAGATCGGTCTTCAATTGCATGATGTCTCTGTTCAGGATGTCCCATGTTTGCTCCCCAGCCTTGGAGAGCGCCTCAATATTCGCCTTCTGACTGTCAAATTTTCCCCGCAGACGACCGAGTGCCTCTTCCAGGGCACTGATGCGCTCATCGGCAGTGAGGCCGGAGCTGGAGGAGCTAGCCATCTCAGTCAGGGACGCGCGATGAACTGCGAAATGAGCCGGATCTGGAGAAAGGATCTTCTGCAATCCTGGAGCCGACAGTTTTACCAGCGTTCTCTGTTTGCAGAGTGGAGTGAGAGCGAGAACAGGGAGGAGTTCATTTAAGAGCGAGCAAGGAGACTCCCGAGGGAGCGAGGACCGGTTCCTGAGCTGGAATTCAGGGAATCTCTGCAATTTCATGAAAAACGTGATTTTGGGAAGCCCACGAGCCCTCTGCGAGAAGATACATGATCTTCTTCTGCTAGGGAATGTCACATCGCTGACACAGTCCGTTGATATTAAGATTTCCATGATCCATTTCGACCCCTTTGTTAGCTTCCGCGTCTGCATGATTATTGAGCGCACGAAGCACATGAAAATATCTTATTTTATGGAATAGATTGCTTGCCTGGAGAATTTTTTGAAAAATATGGCGGAGATGGACATTCGGAGGGGCCTTCTTGGTTTGGAGGGCCTTGATAAGGATCCTGGAGTCTCCCAGGACTGTTAGGTGACGAATGCCGTGATTACGAGCAATTTGTAAACCTTGCCAAAGACTGCAGAATTCAGCAATGTTATTAGTTCCAATTCCAAGTCCCCAGGAGTAATTTATGCTGATAGTCCCTCTTTCTGACTTGATAATACCTCCGGCACCGGAAGGGCCTGGATTTCCTTTTGAAGCCCCATCGAAAAACAGACAAGGTTCATTCAGGGATGCTACCCAGCGATTGAAGTCTGCTTCCTCCTTCCTAATTTCCCAAGTTTCTGAATGGGGGACTTCGATGGAGGGTTGGGAAGGCAGATTGGTAGTTAGCTTGCTTAACCAATTGAGCTCCTCTTGCAGTAGAGGGGAGACATTGTTAAAGGAGTGGCAGTCCATGACTTCACCAAGGATTGCCCTAGCCTTTACTGCTGTTCTCCAGGGAGGGGCTTCTTTACTGCGGAAGATTCTGTTGTTTCTTTCAATCCACAGTTTCCAGCATATGGATTTTGGAGTCCACCCCCAAGTAGTTTGAAGCAGGGCCTTGTTGCTCAGATTGAAGGGTGACAGAGAGTTCCAGGTGAGGAAGAGGAGCTTAACCGAGAGGGGCAGGTTAAGGGCATTGTTAAGGCTCAAGGCATGGATCCAAGTCTCTTTAGCATAGGGACACTCCAACATTATGTGGTCCATAGTTTCATCACTGTTTTTGCAGAGGGGACAACGGGTTGGCCCCGCCATTCCTTTTCTTCTGAGGTTATCACCGGTGAGAATACTCTTATGGGCTAAGGACCAGCAGAAGATGTCAATTTTCGGGATAAAAGGTTTGGACCAAATAAAAGTCCAACCAGCAGGATTAGGGGCGGCATAGGGGATGTTCTGGAGTTCCTTGTAGCCTTCCGCAGCAGAGTACACACCTGAGGAACCCCAACCCCTTCTATCTCTGGAGCCCAGCTTGGAAGGGGATTTACCTTGGAGGAGGTCCAAAAGAGCAGCTGCTTCATCTTTGAGATCAGGGGGAACGTGGCCTAAGTCCCAGCCTTTCCAGATCTCATTCTCCCAGACAGAAATGTCCATTAATGTGGTGGATCCTTTTCCAATTAGCCAAGTTTTAATGTTGCTAATATGCGAGCTAGAGCCTAGAGGAGGGCTCTCCAGAATGGAGTCATCCCAGAGATTGATAGAGCTGCCATTTCCAGGGATCCAATACAGCTTATTCTGGAAAGATGGCAAGGCTTTAATGCATAACTTGTGGATAGGCGAGCCCTTTCTAGGAGGGGGTTGCTGGTCCAGACATCTCTTCCTTGGACCAGGGAAATATTTCCTTCGGAGGGCTTCTTTGCTCCAGCTGGTTTTCCCAGAGACCATGTGCCAGAGTAATTTGGCTCCAAGAGCAAGATTTTGAGTTGTTAAACTTCTTATCTGAAGGCCACCTTCTTTCCGAGGTTTTTTGATCTTTTCCCAGCTGACAAGATGAAGTTTATTCTCATTCCCTTTCCCTCCTTCCCAAATGAATTTCCTTAACAAACCTTCAATCTTGTTGACTGCCGAGCAGGGAGCGAGCGGAATAGAAGATTGATATATTGGCATGCTATTGAGGACTGATTTGATGAGAGTAGTTTTACCTGCTAGATTGAGCCAGCTAGCCCCCCACTTCTGGATTTTGCTTTTGATCTTGTCCACAATGGGATCCCAATCTGCTGAAGTGATTCTGCTTTTACAAATGGGGATTCCAAGATAAATGAAGTTATTCCAGTCTTTGGTTGAATTCATTCCCAGCGTTCTGCTGATGTCCCTTAGTTCCCTGGCAGAACAGTTCCAGCTGAAGACTTTGCTTTTGTGGAGATTTATTTTGCTCCCCGAGACTGTTTTGTACACTTCCAGTTCTCTTTTGAATTGCTCCGAGGAGTGGACAGAGGCCCCTCCCAGAAGAAGGGTGTCATCAGCGAATTGGGCATGATTAATGTCCCTAACATTGTTTACAATTCTGAGCCCAGGCAACACGTGGATGTCTTGACTGAAGTTAAGCTGAAAGCTAAGGACCGAAGCCTGGATGGCATAAAGAAGGGGAGAAAGTGGGCATCCTTGTCTTAATCCTCTGGAGGCTTTAAAGAAGCGAGTTGGCCTTCCATTTACCAGAGGGGCTATCCAAGGATCCCCCACACATCCTTTGATCCAGCCAATGAAGTTGGAAGAGAATCCAAATTTATCCATGACAGCAAACAGGAAATCATGCCTGACTCGGTCAAAGGCGTTAGCTAAGTCGAGCTTGATGACCATGCCTTTCTCTTTTCGTTGGTTGCTTGAGTGGATAGCTTCTTGAACGAGGATGATGTTATCCAAAATTTTCCTGCCTTTGATGAAACCTCCTTGGTTCTCCGGGATGATCCGAGGGAGCAATTTTTTCAGTCTGGTGGCAATAATCTTAGTGATGAGTTTGTAGCCCGTCTTACAGAGGGAGATGGGCCTGAATCTGTTGAAGGAGTTGGCTCCTTTTTCTTTAGGGATCAGGGCCAGAAAGGAGGAATTCGTGCTTCCTCCAAGTTTGTTGGTGTTCTGGGAGTGCCTAACCATTTTGAGAAGATCATACTTGATAATTGTCCAACAGCAGATGAAGAATCTTGTTGTAAAGCCGTCCGGGCCCGGTGCACTGTCAAGTTTCATAGCAGCAAGGGCAGATTTAACTTCATCCATTGTGATAGGCGCTGAAAGGAAGTGGTTTTCTCCCTCACTGATGATCTGGGGGATGAGATCAAAGGGATGGGAGGAGGGGTCAAGGGGCTCTTCAATTGGGGCAGTGAACAGGTCAGCGAAGGTTTCAACAGCTGCCTTCTTGATTCTCTCTGCATCTTGGATCACTTCTCCCTCATACCGAATTTCAGAGACAGCTTTAAAGTTTTTCCTAGCTTCAGCTTGTTTATGAAAGAACTTGGTATTTTTGTCTCCGCTAAGGAGCCAGAGGTTACGGGACTTTTGACGGTAGTATTCTTCTTCAGCCCTACAAGCAGAGAAGAAGTTCTTTTGCAAGGTTTCTTCCTTGGAGTGGGTCCAGACAGACGCAGGGGAGGAGCCAGATAAAGCTTGGTGCGATTCAAGTTCAGCTTGGGCGAATTCCCTGTTGGAGGCAGGAGAGGGAAGATTTTTGGCCCAGGCTTTAAGGGCAAGTTTGAGTCGTTTAAGCTTGGATTCCCAGACAAAGGAGGGTGAGCCCGTTAGGTGGGAATTCCACGAGTCTGCAACAGTTTGGAGAAAGTCATCATGGTGGATCCAAAGTGGGCTGAACCGAAAGGGGAGAGGGCCAAGATTTGGATCCGAGGTTAGCTCAAGCAGAATCGGTCTATGGTCAGAGGTGTAGTGAGGGAGAATTTTGGAGGAGGCTAGAAGATTCAGGTCGAGGAAGGAGGAGTGGACGAGGAAACGGTCAAGCTTTGCTGCTACATGGCCCGGCCCAATTCTTTTATTTGTCCAAGTAAAGGTGCCATTGATGGGTTTGATGTCAAGCAGATCCCAACCAGCGATGATGTCTTCTACCCATTCTCTAGATGGATCTCTAACCGGATTTCCTCCTTTCTTTTCATTAGTTGCCAGAGTCACATTCAGATCTCCAGCTATGATAATGTTGTCTCTATTCTGTAATTGAAGAAAAGTTCCAAGGGTGTTCCAACATTCTTTTTTTTCCGCATGCAGAACAGGGACATAGAGATTAAAAAGACATACCTTGTGTCCAGATTGCTTGTGGACCAGTTTTGTGAAAACCCAATGCTCAGCACGCTCTTCAGCTTCAATATCATATAGGAGAGGGTCCCAGAAGGTGGCGATTCCGCCTGATGCACCTCTAGAATTATTGCCAATCCCAGTACTTTTTTTCCAAAATCTTTTTCCGATTTGGAGGGTCTTTATCTCCTCCATTTTAGTTTCCTGGATAAGCAGAATCTCAGGCATATGGATTCTGATTAGATCTCTCATTGCTTCTTCTTTCAGGGTGGATCCAAGCCCTCTGCAATTCCAGGAGATGTATTTCATTGATGAATTTGGGGTGAGGTTTTGGCCTCTTTAGAGGCCTGATTTGTACCTTTTTTTGAGCGGGTGTTCATGATGCCTTTTAGGGTTTTTTGAGAGCCTTCGAGGACCTCCAGATAGGTTGCTTCTTCCCTTTGTTTCTTCTTGGATTTCCTTCCTCTTGGGGTTTTGGTCTGGAGGGAGTGGGGACCGCTAGAAGTCTCTTCTTCGGTGTCTTCTTCAGGGTCTGACTCTTGCAGCTGTGGATCTTCATTGTCTTCCTTGGGCAAGCTTGGTTTATCATTTCCTTCTCGAATAGAGGGTAGTTCACCTGGTTCTAGCAGATCTGCATTCAGGACATCAGAGTCCTCCCTGTTGGCATGCTCAGCCGTCCAAGGGACACCGATAGCTGTAGGTTGCATCTCCTCAGAGGGGATGGCCTCAGGATGGCCGTTGGGACTTGAGATTATGACAGGATCTTCTTTTGTGGACTCGCAGGAGGGTTTGTTGGAACTTGAAGGCTGATTTGGCATGTTCATGACTTTCTTTTCAGGGTTCTTTGGGATTGCCTTGCCTTTCTTGACTTTTTGCCATCCTGCTTCATCATCTGAGACCTGATTTTTTGGGCAGTTTCTTTGAAAATGACCATGTTCATGACATTGGCGACATTTGAAAGGGATCTGTTCGTAGTCGAGCTTTTGGTAGTATGTCCATTCTCCTATTTTGAGTTTAATAGCTTCAGGGAGGCCTGCTTCAAGATCAACCTCGACACATATTCTGGCGCATGAGTATTGGCCCTTGTTATCAGCTTTGTCAATGTATTTTCCTAATGTGTTTCCAATTTTTTCCAGAGTGGGAGAGTTCCAGCAATGAATAGGAAGGTTGGGGAGCCTTACCCAGACTGGAACTTCTGTCGGTACATCTGTTTCTGCATTGAAGTCGGGCGTCCATCTATTGAGGTATAATCCTTGAGCACCCATGAAGTATGGGCCATTTCTGAATATCAGATCTATGTCTTCTTGGGCTATAAACTCAAAGATGAAGAAGCCACGTCCAACAGGGTAGCAGGTAACACTGTTCTTTAGTTGGGGACGCCAGTTCCTTTGAATCCAGTCGTCGGTGGTCTTGGTTGAGGGCCAAAGCCCCATAAACTGTCCGACTAGTCCCCTATCAGCAAGGGCTAAGGCGACTTTGATGGGGATTTCACCAGGCAAATCGATTTCGGGGATGGAATCAAGCTTTTTGATGAATTTTGGAACTGTTGGGGCTTTTGGTTTAGAGCCAGAGGGGCGAAGGAGCAGGTTGAAGGTGTCAGAGGCTGTGGGAGGGGGAAGCCCTCCCCCAAACGCCGCCATTACGAACGCGAGAGCCAAGCAGCAGCAGCGTGGCTAGGGCAGCAGAGCGCCGTCTCCTAGGGCATCATGTGGCCTAGAACTAAAATGCTTCCTACATTAATAAAAGGAGAAAGATTGTGAAAAAACATTATAAAGAAATAACAAATTTTTGAAAAACACTTCTAAGAGAAAAAGCCTACACTCTAAAACAAGTTAATCTACTAATCAACAACAAACAAATGGTTACAATACATTATATAATCTTTGTGCTATCATCAACACCATTGCGTAATATAAGATTTTTGAAAAAAAATTAATAACAAAGTAATGAGTTAAAAATTCACACACAATTTTCCCAAACCTTAGCACTTAATAAATAGTTATAAAAAAACCATAAGACATTTACGGTTTTCTAATTTTACAATTAATTGCTACTACTCATAATCTGCATTGCATTTCTATACTACAGTTCAACAATAATTGCATGCTTTACTAAAAATACACAACGTGTCCTAACATTTCTCAATGCTTGAAATGAATATATAAGGAAATTTTACAACTCAATAATATTAAACAATGAAATATAATGTTAACATTTCTCAATGCTTGAAATGAATCTACAATGAAATTTTACAACTCAATAATATTAAACAATGAAATATAATGTTGGAATCTTAAACTCACTTTAACATTTGGGTTTTGTAGGCCCCTTGTCAACATGACTAGGTTGGTATAAATGACAAAGCATCACATCAATATTTCATGAGCTCCTACTATTTTGTAATAAAGCACTTATCTAGAAAAATGCCATAGAAGGGTGATTTTCAAATAGACACAAATAAAGGAATTCAATAATCCATTTACGAAGTAGCCAGTGGACCAATGGAAGTAGTCAGTGTACGAGGGGTTCCGGATGAGGGGTTCCGTTGTAGATGGGGTGGTTGGGGTGGTTCGTTATGGTTGTTTCTACTTTGGATTGAACCCTATTTCTCGTGATTTCACGACACTTTTTCCTCCATGCATGCACCAACTATTCTACAATTAAAAAAAAGTAATAAATAGATGTAGTAATACATTCTTCCATAGAGAAACATTGATATGGACATGAAATTCCATCACACCTAATAGTAAAAGAAACATATAATATATGCAAGGGAAATGAGTGATCCTAGTTGTGACCACGGGTTAAGTTGAAATTTGAACGTCATCGAGAATTTGACTCCTAAGATTTTGATGTAACTTTTGAATATTTAATATATTTACGCCGAAGGCATTTCACCAACGAGAAGCTTGACCATCCACGTCTGCTAGATTCCTCACATATGGAGCGAATGGAGTCATGGCACGTGTTTTCCGCTTTGGCCCTAGATATTTCTGACTCCTACGGGTTTCTCTGCAGGTCAGCCGTCTTTGTTGACATTCAGGCTGTCCGAAACAAAGCACCTTGACGCGATGGCATATACCGAAATTAATTCAATCGACCAGTGCAACCGAATGGTTTGCATGGATTGTGCATCCATTCTTGAACAAAGGAGAAAATGAATTTTGTCGTGGTAATGAAGCATTTTCAGATTATTTGTAGGTAATGTTACTTCAGAAAATCTATGTTTCCATTAAATTATATTGCTGCCAACCAAAGAAAATGAGTGTGCTCAATCAAATGACCATCGACTTGCTTTGTCAACTAGAGTTGCTTCTTTTCGTGAGTTCACGTCGACCGCTTTGGCTGGGACGGCATAAATGGGCAAAGTTTGACCAGACAGAACTCTGTTTATCTGGTGCGTCGGTGGTGTTTGATGAATGGTTCCAAATGGTCGACTACCTTCGAGTTGGCATTGGCAGAAATGGGCAAAGTTTGCCCATATGGTGGATAAACAAAATTATATGCTATTTCCCACTCTGAATCGCCAAATCGCTTCCCGTCATACATTCATTGATTTCTAACATTCCCAAATTGCCAAATCGCCTACTTTGAATCGCCAAATCGTCAAATCAATCATACAGTCATTGATTTGTAACATTCCCCATAAGCTTCATGTGCAATTAAATTTAACTTGTGTTGTCTTTGACAATCCTGGTAGGGTTTTGGAAAAGCTCTTTTATTCCACAACAATCTTCCAGATCAATAGCTTCTTCTTCCAAGTATTTCATGTGTTATGTTTATTCAAGTGCGGAATTCATCTCAGATTCATAGAACATCAACCATTGAAATCAACCACACCATTACTGGTTACAACGATTGAGTATTATATATGTCGAAACATTGCAGCCAAACAGTGAAACCAAGAAAGTTTCTATCGCCAATTAAATATATCAGTTGACGTGTTGACAACCATCGAACGAACGAAGCTCTACTACGACTACTCATCGAACAAATCTCGTCGTCGACCATAAGATGCTTACCCCGCTATCCGCATTGTTGTTGTGTCAATATTCGACATAAAGTCGACCTGATGTAGTAGACTAGTTGATATATCGCATGTGTAAAAGTTCGCTGACTTCTCCACCGACAAGAAACAAATTCGGTCGAACGAAGCTCGCCGTCGACCATAAGATGCTTACCCTGCTATCAGTGTTTTTGTTGTGTTGAGATTCGACATAAAGTCGACCTAATGTAGTCAACAAGTTGATATATCGCATGTGTAAAAGTTCGCTGACTTCTCCACTGACAAGAAACAAAGTCGGTCGAAGCATTGGGATGGTTGAGTTCACGCCGACCGCTTTGGCTTCTAAATTAGCACAGATAGTTGGGTAATTATTTAAAAATATGGTCAATGTTTGTTTGAATAAGTCGTGTTTGTCGGTGAAGAGTGGTCCACTGATTTGGCATACCCGATAGGCGATTGCACAAGTTGGTGAAGAGTGGTCGGCATACTCTTGTCGAATATCGAGTGATTATGCTGATGAAAGATGTTATGGCCGATATAACATATTCTTTATATGGTCAATTTGTCTCGTTAGTGCCCAAGTCAGATTCACGTTCAGGTCAACAAAAGCATGCATAAGTTTATCAATGCTTTTCATTCGAGAAAAACAAATGTCGGCTAGATTTTTCACTCATAGAGCGAATGGAAAACTGCCACGTGTTTTGCGATGGTTTTTCAATTTAAGTTTCTCTTCATCGAGGTTTCTTGTCACTTAGTCGCATAGTATATGTTAAAGTTCAGTCTGGTCGAATTTTAAAAATGGTCGGTAGAGTGTTTTTATGGTCGTCTCGATAATATATGGTTCATGAGAATTGTCAAATTTGGTCAAGTATAACTGATATACGTGGTCGACCACTTTCGTCGATCCTCAAGTTTGTTCAAAGCAAGTTTGTTCGAATCCACTACAAAGTGACTTTATCTATATTGTATTTGGTCGACCACTCTGGCTCAATACTTATTTTTGGTCAAATTGTAAAATATGATCAATGGCTATGAAGGGCATGTAATCAAGCTGACTAATTCAGTTGCATCTGATGTGCATCTTACACATTAATTGGTCGAGTCCACTACAAAGTGACTTTATCTATATTGATTTTATCTAGCGACCATTTTTCAAATTCGATCACACTCAACTTTACCATATACTATGCCACATGTATCGACGAAAAGTCTCTTCTGGTCGCATATTCTCAAATAAAATAACTTATCACTTGACCAAATAGCATATAATTATTTTTATCGACTATATGATGTATAGACTCAAACTATATGTCGTGACAATGTTACATCGACCATATTTTTTAATAATTACCCAACTATTTTTAGAGACTCAACCAATTAATGCATAAGATGCACATCAGATGCAACTGAATTAGTCATCTTGATTACATGCCCTTCATAGCCATTGATCATATTTTACAATTCGACCAAAAATAAGTATTGAGCCAGAGTGGTCGACAAGTCACTTTGTAGTGGAGTCGACCAAACTTGCTTCGACCAAACTTGAGGATCGACGAAAGTGGTAGACCACGTACATTAGTTATACTTAACCAAATTTGATAATTCTCATGAACCATATATTATCGATACGACCATGAAAAAACTCTATCGACCATTTTTAAAAGTCGACCAGACTTAACTTTAACATATACTATGCGACAAAGTGACATGAAACCTCGATGAAGAGAAACTTAAATTGACAAACCATCACAAAACACGTGGCAGTTTTCCATTTGCTCTGTGAGCGAGGAATCTAGCCGACATTTGTTTTTCTCAAATGAAAAGCATTGATAGACTTATGCATGCTTTTGTTGACATGAACGTGAAGCCAACCTAGGCACTAACGAGACAAATTGACCATCTAAAGAATATGTTATGTCATCCATAACATCTTTCATCAGCATAATCACTCGATATTTGACAAGAGTCTACCGACCACTCTTCACCAACTTGTGCAATCGCCTATTGGGTATGCCAAAGCAGTCGACCACTCTTCGCTGACAAACACGTCTTATTCTAACAAACATTGACCATATTTTTAAATAATTACCCAACTATTTACCCACAACCTCAGTCGAATTAAATCATCCCATAACAGATGCAAAATTAAAATGTTACTTTTATTGTTTCTTTTATAGTCTGTCTGAAACGTTTCAATCAGGACCCTAACTTTATAACAATTTCAAATGTTGATAAATTTATTTCCTAAAGAGATTTTGCCATTTTCTGTCGAATACCATTCGCAAAATGTTTCTGGGCCTCGTTATGGCCTTCTGAGGTCGCGCAGTTCTCAGAAGGATATGGACACAACAACTTTGGTCGATGCACAAGTTTGGTCGACTCCACTACAAAGTGACTTTATCTGGCGACCATTTTTCAAATTCAACCAGACTCAACTTTAACATATACTATGCCACAAATATTGACGAAAACTTTCTTTTGGTCGCATATTCTCAAATAAAATGACTTATCACTTGACCAAATAGCATAAATTTTTTGTATCGACCATATGATGTATACACTCAAACTACATGTCCCGATAATGTTACATCGACCATTTTTTTAAATAATTATTCGACTATTTTTACACACTTGACCATGAAAACACTATATTATATACAATCAAGACGGCCATTAAAACACATGCTTTTGCTCATTTCTGTCAATGCTAAAACAAGGAAACTTAATCGAATCCCTTTGATCCCCGACCACATAGGGTTCCGACCACTTATTCGAACACCGACCACAACTTTTACTTTATCAATATGAAGGCTCGAATACTTTACAATATCAACCATAAATAGCCTAGGCAAATCCGTTTGAACATAACTCAGTCCATGATTGCTTCAATGCTCTTTGATTACTGGAAATTTTATATCGTTGTCTTCTTTGGTACTTAACAATTAAATGTTTGGATTAATTTAAAAATAAAGGTCAATGAGTGATTTCCTGTTGAATGAGTGCATTCATAGGTTAAATTATGTGGTGAAAAATTATATAGGTCATCCAAAAGCCGATAGGTTTATGGGTTGGAAACAGAAGTTCAGGTCATTGAGGTTTTAACAATTAAATCAAAGAAAGAGAAAATAAAAGGAAATTTATTTGCACGAAGAAGATGTTTTGTTTGAGATGAAGTTTGCAGTTGAATGAACATAACACTGGAAATACTTGGAAGAAGAAGCTATTAATTTGGCATATTGTCCTGGAATCAAGGATATTTTCGATTTCCCACAGTGGAAGACAATTTTTGGAATTATTTCAGACTCTATACAGCATGGGAATCATCATTAAAACGAAAAAATATATATGGGAAACAATGAAAACCCTACCACTTCAGTCGACACCTGACCACTTCCTTAGCAGCCGACCATAGAAACAAACATCTGTGTTACAATAACTCCTTTAAATATAAGAGTGACTTCACTTCATAGGTTAAAGTCTCGACCATTTTAAATAACATCGACCAAACTTTACTTACAACTCTGTCAACTTCAAAGAAAGATAATTTAACTTATACATAGTCCATCGACTACTCAACCATCGACCAAATTACAAAATTACAAAAGAAAGAGTTGACCTCAACACTTTTGACAAAAAATATAGTATCAACTATCAACCATATTAAAATGGCCGAATATATCGACTTCGACAAATACACTAAGACTTTACCAATCGATAGGGATGAGGAGCCGACCACAAAATAATATGATGATGTGTCAAACAACTTCGATAAAATAAAATAAAAGTAAAACCATTATTCAAAAAAATAAAATAGTGGATAAAATGTGAAAGATGTTGGTCAATTCCTTATCAACTTAAATAAGACGTTGGTCGACTTCCACATGGATTGAACAAATATAAATGAAGGGTATGATCTTGAAAACTTGTTGAATTTAGACGACTTAAGTCGATGTAATAATGAATAATTTCTGCAGTTTGCTTCGAATGTTTTAATTGCACGTCTCAAAATAGTGACCTTCTTGATAAACCGGTGTTCCATGTCGACCGACATATGTACATCAGGTGGCCATATTCGACCTCTTCATTACATTTTTCTTTGGAAAATATAGACAGACAGTCGAAAAAAAATTCAAAACTGAACCAGTGGACTGTCACCTGCAACTGTGATAACGCTCCCTTATTTCAATCGTGACTACAGAAATAGCCCACAGATGTAAAACCCCACTGTAGAGAATATTATGTTATGTTGGCCACTCTTCATCTGCAACTGTAATAACGCAAAACATCTTTCATCAGCATAATCAGTCGATATTCCACAAGAGTCTCCCGACCACTCTTCTTCAAATTTTCCAATTGCCTGTCACCTATGCAAAAGCAGCTGAGCACCCTCCACTGACTTGTACAGTCGCCTATCGAGTATGCCAAAACAGTCTAAAAGTCGACCAAACTCAAGTTTAACATATACTATGCCAAATGTATTAATCAAAACTCTCTTTTGGTCGCATATTGTTTCCACCCGTTTCTAGATTTGTCAGATTTCACCTCCTGGGTGTCAGCACCCAAAATGTAACTTAAATATGCAGAGAGAACAGATTGGGGTAACCACAAAACCACTCTACATTGTATTCTGACCTATACAACCAAAAATGGAAAAAATGTATATAAAAAAAGTTATTCGTCACCATCCACTTTGTAGAGAACTTCAAACTTCATGATCGCAGTATATATGTTTGAAAATTAGGTAAAATGAGGTTGACCAAATATGTAACTCGTCGAAGGTCGACCGCATGTGTAACTTGTTGTAGATCGATATTATATATTTCGACCAAAATCCATGGAAAATTCCAAAACCTAGAATAAATAGACAACTCCCATATTTCATAATTATCTTTATATATTTTTGTCAAAATTCTCATTCTGTAATATATCATTTTTCATACAACCTGCTTCATATTATTTCATTATAGATAATAGTTACCCCTACTTAGTAAACAATACATTCACATTTTTTATTATTTATTATGGATTACATGCCATCATAAGTTTAATAAAATTAAATAATCACTTAATTTAAAAAATCTATACAGATAGATTTAACTTCAATATGTTAACATAAATGAATATGATTATAAGTATTAATACAACCTATTTTGTTGAAAATAAAATAAAATTATATCAACCATATGCGTCTACAATACCAAGGCTTTCAAGATGGAAGTTTCCAAGTCGCAAGGCATACAAATCGGAATCACCATATTCATACAACTTATCCATACCCGACAAGATCAGACAAAAGATAGTACGCAAAAAATTTCCAACATAAATGCAAAGCATCCACTTAATGAGGCATGGATAGCCTGCCAATAAAAATTAACTCCGTCGTTAAATCACTCTTTATTACACCCATCTACTTTACAGTCAAACGTGCCTATCTCGTCTTCTTGCAATCACCTGTGAGCTATGCCAAAGCAATCGAACACTCTTCACCGACTTGTACAGTTGCCTGTCGAGCATGTCAAAACAGTTTAAAAGTCGACCAGACTCAACTTTAACATATACTATGCCAATTGTATTAATCAAAACTCTCTTTTGGTCGCATATTGTTTCGATCCGTTTCTAGATTTGACGAACTTCACCTCCTAGATGTGAGCCCCCAAAATGTAACTTAAAGTTGCACATAAGCCAAATTGTCATAACCACAAAACTACTTTACATTGTATTTTGACCTATACAACTAGAAACGGAAAAAATGTATATAAAAAAAAGTTATTTGTCAACATCCACTTTGTAGAGAACTTCAAACTTCATGATTGCAGTATATATGATCCAAAATTAGGTAAAATCAAGTCGACCAAATCTATAACTCGTCGAAGGTCCACCACACATGTAACTTGTCGGAAATCCACGAAAATTTATATCAACCCTATGCGTCGACAATACGAAGGCTTTCTAGATGGAAGTTTCCAAGTCGCCACGCATACAAGTCGAAAACTTAGCCATAACCGACATTATCAGATAAAATATAGAAAGCGACAACCTTCCAACATAAATGAAAAGCATCCACTTAATGAGGCATGGATATCCTGTCAATCAAATGTAACTGCGTCGTTAAATCACTCTTTATTACACCCATCTACTTTACAGTCGCACATGCCGAGCTTGTCTTCTTTAAATCCCAAAGCCAAGGATTCCTTGATACTCTTCTACAAGAACTGGAAAACCAAACTTAAGAAATACCGGAAAACGTCTGTGATCTTTATAATTGCATAGAAACCATGGCGCCCAAGAGGGTTCAGACAACCACTCATTCATTCGTAGCTAAAGTTTGTGAGTTAGAGACAGCCCAAACACCATTGCAAAACTGCTTGCAGTAGGTTCAAAATGCTAAGGTACAGGAGTCACATTGGCGAAGAACATGGAAAGACATTCTAGTTTGGGGAAAAGATTCAAAAGGCCAATGGCGAGAAGAAGCTGTAAAATTGCGGGCTGCTCCAGTTCCGAATTACATGCAAGCACCTCTACTTGAATCATTTGGCGGACTCAAGGATATTATTTCTCAATTCATAGTTAGCAGATATCACAATGGAAAATTTTATTTTGATACCCCGGTTGAAATAAATGGTGCACTTATTCACAAGATTACAGGATTGTCAAATACAGGTGAAGAGGTACCTATTCGACACAGGCCATAGTTGATTGAAGAATTTACAGAGCACCCAAATGGAAAAAATTCTCGAGGGTTAGTGATAAGTAACATGAAATATGAAAATTATAATATAGATACTCGAATCGTTTCGACTGCTTTATCAACTTCGGGTCACGGTTTGGATCTAAAAATTGAAATGCTAGAGGCAGTACTGAACATGGAAAAAAGTGGCAAACAATACAACTGGGCAAAATACTTATCCGACATTATCCGGACAATATGCTCCAAATGTCAAAATGATAAAGCGGCCATTCGGTAGCCATCTCTAATTATCTGGATTGCCATGACGCATCTCAGACCAGAAGGAAATAAAGACTTTGTTCTAGAAAGACCCATGTTAATGCATAACTTCAAGTCTTTTACATTTGGGGGAAATCGGCTAGGCCCCTTAACTGTAAAAATTTGGCTAGAAGTATGGTTTCAAAACCTAAAAATTGTATCCACCAGATGGAGAGTACCTCAAAATGTTCGACGAAGTCTGCCTCCGTCAACACACATCCAACTTGACCTAGATCACACCAAGGTCTAGAACCTGCAAGGCATAGGTGGCGCCACAAGATCTCTCGAATTTTAACCTCCCATCGATGAAATATTCAATGATCTCAGCAGACAAAGTAATACAATACTAACAATTCTTGCTAAGGCCCGAGAGGTCAATGTCCCCATAGTTGAAGCTCTAACATATCCAGAAAAAGAGGAAGAGTATGAAGGACACCTATATATGCACACCTTTGTATATGAAGCTGAACCTATAGTCACACAACAACCTCTATCACTTACTCTTACACCACATGAAGACCCTCCGGATACAGTCGAACATTCAGATGAACAAAGTCACTCCGACAACCCAGAATATGCTTTGATGAGTGACAACATTCAACAAGTAGGCGACGAGTTAACATAAGCTTGACAAGTACAAAATGTACAATTGCATGGCAAGGGTAAAATAAAAATGATCATACAAGAGCTGACTGAGGAAGACGAGATAGAACTGTTCGAAAGTGCAACACAAATTCTCGAGAATGCAGCTAAAAATAAAGTACTAGTCGATGATGAGTTTAAGAGATTTTTGTAAGCTGACGAAGCTCGTAGCCGACCAGAACCTAAAAAGAAAGTTCAGCTTATGATTGAGGATTCTATCGACTTGACTATAAGTTCACCCCCAATGTCTCTGACGATTGTGACGGAAGATGGTATTTTCGCTACACCTGTAAGTACTCCACTTGCACCTTTAGCATTAACTCAGTTTTCAAATGTTGTACAATCTCTTCCTCTCCCTCTTCGTCAAACATTTCAAAGTGAACAAGACCTAATGCATTTCATAACCAATCTTCCCATTATGTTACCAAAATGTCAATAATTAGTGACGAAGAAACTTATCTTCATCGACAATAACCCATCGACTGATTCAGTCCCTCTTGTAGATTACCCAACCAAATTATTGAACCCTCTGATTAATTCAGCACCAGAAGAAATTGGTATGCATCATAGACATGTTAAGCGTAATATGGACCCCACTAGTCTCATTTCTTGCGAGGAAACTTCACAGTTTATCCCTTTTCCAGTTAACCCATCGGTGCAATCCCATTCACCTCCTCGACGTGTCATCAATCCACCAGAACAACCCCTAGACCTTGAAGTTCTAAATTCAGTCGAACCATTGATACCAGAAGTGTTGTCACCTGTCGCCAGACTAGAACTGTCTGGCAGCTCCCTTTCCAACCCTTCTCCCCAAGTCAAAGACAAAACATATATTAATGTGTCGTTTCCTATTCCTATTGATGGAACCACTACTCCATCTCAAGTAATTCAAGAACAAGAAGCACTAGCTCAAGAAATATTCGAAGCAATAGCCAAACCAACAACCGAAATCACTGAAGCAGCCATGGAACTAGAATCCGAATCAGCAGCACAAATCACTGAAGCAGCCACGGAATAAGGACAACAAGACAATCAACCAATGGCCGCAGAAGCACTCCCAACAAATACAACAACCGTACCAAGTAGCTCAATACAAGCATAACAAAACATTGATGAAGCACAAGTGGAAACACAAGTCTCACGCGAAGCAGCCGAGACACACAAAAAGCCTCCACAATCTCAATGGAAGTCCAAGAAAAAGCAGCGTCAAGACAAATGGTGCCAAAATAGAGAGCTGCAACAATAACAACAGCATCTGGATCATATCTCTCAGTTAGGTCGATTATCTGTACATCTTGACCAATTCGGCCCCATCTCGACATACAAGCCACAAGAAGCAACACATGCAGAGCTTGACTTACTAGTTGATGCAATTAGTCAAGAGCAATGACACCGATGACTAGAAATCGAAGACCGCATACATGGATTACAATGGGAGAAAAATGTATTTTTGGCTAAGTGTCAGGAGTTAGCGCAAGAATTCGTTTCTCTTCCAGCCAACTCCGACATGACTAGCACACTTGATAAATCTCTTCAGTTATTCCAAACAGTCGTGTCGAGATTGCGAGAAGAACTCATCAGGGACCGACAGGAACAGGCCACAATAACATCATCCTTGATGTCGGAACAATATGTAGCATTTAATTCAACATATGATTAGCTCAACTAGTATAATGACCAAGTAGCTACTGTCATTGATGTTCTCTGAAACTGGTACAAACACTATGGCAATGTATTCACAGAAATGCGGAACATGAGTGACTTAATTGAGAAACTTCAACAACAATGCCGAGTAGCTGACAACACGATGAGCAGAGGCATCGATGATTGAATTCTGATAGAAAATAACAAATTGGAGAAATTAGAAAAAAGTGAAGAACAATGGTTGAGCCAAGCCCGAAACAACCTCTTCAAAGTGGAACAAATTCAACCACATCTCCAAACACTCTTTATAGCTGCCAATGAGAAAATTGAGCTATTTGGTCCAGACTTAATTCATCTATAGAACAAGACAACAGAGGAAAAAATGACTGAGTTATCAAGTCTGACAACACTTACGATTGACATCCAAAACTCACTGCACCATTGGAAAAACTTTCACCACCATCTATCTATCTCAGCTGAAACAATTGTTTAGGTTTGTGCACAACAAGAAGCAGCGGCCAGTTCTAGTCATAAATAAACAGTACCAGCTACATCTATCAATTTTGCATAGTCATCCATCTTTTGTTCAGTTATTTCACATCTCCTTCTTTCTTCAGCAAAAAGAACCTATCGACTAGGCCCATCAGCCGAAAATTTGCAATGTAAGTCGACAAGCTTTGTGAAGCAGTCGAGATATGTTAGTCAGTTAAGTCGACAAGTTGTATGAAGTAGTGGAGATATGTCGATCGGTTAAGTCGACAAGCTCTGTGGACCAATTGGGATATGTTGCATGCTTCATTTTTTAAGATTTTATGGCAAATCAAATTGAGTATTTACTTCAGCTACTTGAACTGGCTATCGCAGTTTTTACTCGCTCTCTACTTTTGCTATAAAATCAATCAACTCGGATTACATACATATATGAAAGTTATACGTTCATGTTGATAAAATATTGAATAGGGCTATTGTTATTTGATGAATGATATTTGCATATCTACTTGCTATAGCTATTTGCAATTTGGTGCTACACTTAGTTGATACTTTATGCGTCAATGAATTATTTGTGCTTGGATTATGTTGTGCATTTTCATTAATCGAATGACATTTATTCCTTAATGTATATTTGCGTTCAATTATTTAATTCAAGTACTGTCTCTGCTTATGTTTTTCTTCCTTCTACCTTTCCTCTTCTCATAGCGACGTTCATTTTTGTCCCTAAATGAGCAAATACTAGTTTAAAAATGTTATTATTTTTTATTTGGTAATATTGTATATAAGTAGTTATGAAAATATAATAGATAAAACTTTACAATATCTTTGCCACCCACACTTTCTTATTTTTATATTTCTAAATATATTAGAAATTCCACTATTATGATCTCAAAACTATACCATATGTAATTATTTTAAAGGTTGATTTCGCTTGTGATTTGAATATGGTTTATGGTTAACGCTTTGAGTAGTATACTTACTCACTAAGCTTGGCGTGGGCTTTGAGGTGATTATGCTCTATGCCGTGGCTCATAGTTGTATGAATGACGTATGGTTGAACATTGAGATTCAATCAACACATTTTTTTATTTTATTTTGAAAATTGTAATTTTTTTTTACTTTAAATTTAGTCTTGTTTAATTTGAAATACAAATCAATCACATTGTTTATGTATGTTTTGTTGTATGATTTGCTTTCTTTTAAGGTCTCTTTAGCCATATACAAAAAATAGAAAGACACTCTTGCACTAACTCTTCTCATTTAAATATAAAAACAAATATTATTAAAAATATAATATAATTTTTTTTCAATTGAAAACATAACATACAAGACTTTAAATCAAATATTGGATATGACATTACAACCACAAGAGTGTTCTCAAATCTTGAGTTTGCATTGTAAAGTATAACTTCAGCTAGGGTGTGGTCATGGATCATGCTCCGTGAGAGTATCATTAACCATTTCTTATTGATGCTATATGTCTTCATCAACCTATGAGCCATCCTTGGATAGTTGGTTTACCAGAATGTTCCTCTCTCTATAAATGTGTTAGAATTTTATCTTCCGAATTATGCCAACAAATCAGATCATTTTCTCATATATTGATTTCAATAAGATATTTTTTGGAGACATCTTAAATCTCAACCAGACAACTACTAATTTTGAATCCCCATAAACTTGTAACTTCTGAACCCCCTTTGATAAAGCTAGCAACATATATAATTTCAATACATTTATCTCTGCTCTATTCTTAGTACCAAGACCAATTACAGCTGAAAATTTTATCCATTGTGTATCATAAATATGTAAAATTTCGTCTGCCTCACCCTGTGTGGGGTTCCTTGGGAAGCACCATCAAAATATGACCAACAACCCAATCTATTGTTTATTTCCTCAACAATGGTCCTCACATTTGGTGTGCCATCATCATGTGGAAAGTGACTAAGAATGGTCAATCCTTTATGGTCCTCACATTTGGTGCGCCATCATCATGTGGAAAGTGACTAAGAATGGTCCATCCTTTTGAAGCATACATTGATCGCGCTATATAAATATCATCAAATATCACTTTGTTCATAGCTAGTCAAGCCCTTTAGACTTTATAGGATTTTGAGAGACTCCAACTTTTTATTATACAAAAAGACCTTCAATTTTTTTAGTTACATATACTAAAGGTGAAAAAGTTTCCAATGTTAATTTGTGTTACAATTATAGATATGAATAAGAAACACATTTAGACTTAGCAATTGCTTCCAAAGGTGTAAAGAGACATGTAAATTGACCAAATAAAAACATTCGAATTATAAAGAAAATAATTAATAGAATATATAAGTAATCACAAAATATAAAATTTGGATGGTTTATGGAAGAGTATAATGCTTTAAAACATTGCCAAAGTGGAAAAAAAAATAGTTAACACAAAAATACAATAATTTAAAACATGGCCAAAGTGGAAAAGAAGATTAGTGAGCACCCAAAAAAAATGATATCAACAATAACAAAATGAACAAATAGATAAATAATACAAAAATTAGAGCTAGACCTATATTGAAATACAAAAGAAATAATAAACTTTTCATTGCAAAGAAAGATATTATGTATTTATAAATTAATATATAGATATTAAAAATAAAACTCAAACCTACAGATTATTTAATTTTTAAGATTTTTAAGAGTTATTTTTTAAAAAAAAATTTAGTAATTGTTAAAGTAAATGCAATCAAAATTAAACACAAATTTAATATAAATTATAAATGATTCGTTATTTTGTAAATCGATGCCATGCAAAATCATAAATGACGAAAATGAATCACACTTAATATCTTAACATTATAATGGGAAAACGAAAGGGTTAAGTAGTGATCTTCATAATTGAAATTCACTTAATATTATAATTGAAAAACAAAAAGGTTGAGTAATGATCTTCTTAATTGAAATTAGTATCGACAGATTGGTATGCGTGTAATCTACAACTCCATTTTCTTTATTATTATTTTGAAAATTAAAGATAAAGAAAAGATGTAATTTGATCATTTGATATTCAAGTAAAGTTTTAAATATTCAAACAAAGTTTTAAAAAAGAAAGATTTATTGATTTATAAATAGAATATACATTAAAAACAATTTTGTGATTTGACATTTATAAAAATTGTTAATATTAAAAATATTTCAACAATTCACATTTTATTTTTGTATGTATAGAAAATATTAAAAAAATGATTATATATTTCATAATTTAATATTTAAGGAGGTTATTAATATTAAAAGTATTGTTTTAATTATTTACATTAAAAATAATTTGATATTAATGTATATATTAAAAACAATTTGATTTTAAAATAAGGAAGATAACTCTAAAGCCTTCATTAAATTTATGTTTATAATTGAGATAAGACATATGTTTACTGAAAATAAAATATTTATAATATTAGTTATTGTCTATTTATTATTGTAAATATTTATAAGAAGAGTTAATACAACATTAATGACACTTTCATGAATATAAAATTTATTAATATATTTAATAAATTGATTGATTGTCTTATGATCAGTAATATTAATTAAGAGCTTTTTATAATGTTCTTGCAGGACATAAATGAATTACGCAGAGATAATCGGTTGTCATTTTTATAATTGAAAGGATATAAAAATGATGCAAGTCAGGTTAGTCGGACCCTCTTGCTTAACAACAACACACAACAACACAAGTGCTCACACAGACTGGATGTGAACTGAATGCTAGAAGTTGGCTTCTATTAAACTGAATCAAATTACAATGTGCAAATGCAAAGTAAATCTATGCAACTAGTCGTCCTTAGCCTGTTACAGTACACATAATGAAATTCTGTCTCTAAGTGTGTTTTCGGCTATGTGTGATCTTCCTCCCTCTCACAGCCTCTGTTGAATTAAAGTGCTCGTTGAGCTATGGATGAATGATCCCTTGTTCTGTGCCTTCACACTGCTCTTCTACTCTGTTGCTGCTCTTTCCGAGGTCACTTTGTTCCCCAAGACACTCTACCTCTCTGTCAGTCGAATTCTCCAGATCCTACAGACCTGCAGTTATGAGCGCCCTCTATTGTGTTGCACAACCGCTGCCTATGGTGACATCTGTCATGATCCCAACCACCTTCATAATTGCTCATGATTTCTTCAACAACCTCCAACAGCTGCTAAGTACTTCAGCTTGAATTCTGCATCTCCTCTGACTCTGTTACAGTTGTCGGCCCATCTCCTGTCTTGACCATACTGCACTCTGTCATCCCTCGACCTTGCTTGTCTTGTCGGCTTCGCTTCCCTTCCACGACTTCCATTCCGCCTAGTCCTCCATGCTTGGCTTTCGCCGTAACCCGTCGGTGTTGTTGGTCGACCACATGTCATCCTTCGATGCCTTTGTTGCTTCCTATCATCTGTTGGCCTTAAACTTGTCGACTCTTGACCTCTTACTCCTGTCGATTGCATATGGACAGTTTTTGCTTGATTGCCTGGCTTCGACAGCCACTCTTCCTTTGCACCAGTGGTCGTCGGCAATCCCCCTCGTCGACTTCTCCTATCGATTAAATTCGACTATTTTGCGTAGGCCCCGATGCTCTTGCATCAAAAAATTAAAAAAGTTATAGAAATAATTTAAAGGATATAAAAATAAAAAAGATATAAAAATAATTTAAAGGATATAAAAATAAAAAAGATATAGAGGAAAACACTCCAGGCATGCTCAAGCTACATGAAATGGTTCTTGAAATGTCGCAGAACACTTGCGAGTATATATATTAGCACAACCACTTTACTTGTGGTAGGTGAACACATATAGGTCACAAGTTAAGTGCTATGAACAAGTTATTTGTTACTTGTTCTACATGATTAGTTGTAATCATCTATTGTCTATGCCCGAACTACATGTTACCTTCTTTAGTTTAATGTGTTGTCACTACAAGTTATCGATGCATGAGCTACTTAACTACCAGTATTTTTTATATTCTTTTATAATTATTTATTTAGAATTTTGAACGATGACCATAGAATCAATATGGACAATACACTTCTCTCATCCTCCTTCAATCTAGGAAAAGCATAGATGGTATTCCACCCCAAATTCTAAGATCTAAACACCTATTGATATAATTATATAACAGTTAAACAAAAAAGAAAAATGGAAAAAAGATTAGGCTACAAATATACATATGACTTTAAATAGAAGGTTTACTAGAGAAACCTCTAGTACTGAAAATCTTCTCATTTCCTCATTCCTGAGGATGATTTTGCACACAATGAAAACGAAGAAAGATAAAGTACTCTAGAAGGGACCAATTCCAGATAAATCAAATAGTTGATTATCGAACTCAACATAAAGATCGCATGACTTAACTCGGATGAAGAGACGTAATCTCTATGCATAGAAATCTTCGAGACCCACTTCACACGACCCACCCAAAAGAGGAGTAGGGTATAGCCTTTACATGATATATATTCTCACTTCAGGGTTAGAGCTCGCCTAGAGCTTGTTATACAATCTCACGATGATACACCATTTCCATAAGAATCTGGGTGAGGCCGTAGACCCTCATTAGGCAATGATATGGTAAGAGCAATTCCTCATTACCAGACAAAGACCAAGGCAAAAAGTAAGAACCAAAATGATAACTGGTTAAACAATTCGACCCTTCCACTTCAAACCACGACCAAGTTAACCACGGGTTGACCTTCATTAACCCATCGATGATTTACGATCCTCTAGAAGGTAAACAACATATCTCCCATAAGCATAGGATATATGCATATAATTGAGACCTTGCTAGGGTAGCTTCCATTACATAGTTTTGAACACCCGATTATACATTGTAAGTTCACCTCATGTATATGGTTATTAAACATGTACTCTACCCACAAAACCACCCCCTAACCATACTAGTAGAAATCGAGAGCAAGGGATTCCTATAATGTTATAGGATCTTCCCTTAATCATTTAACTATACCATGCCAATATATAAGTACATCAAATGAAGTCCTTAATACATATGAAAGTGTGTTCATAATGAGTATGGAGGGCCATGCATCCACTCCATCCATGCATCCGTGAGTGGATGAAGCACTTTAGAGACGTTAATTTGACTTTAAAACTATTAGGTATAATAAGATAGGAGATTGCGACGTGACGATCGTGAGAAATGAAAAGATAACATATAGATGAATGAGAAATAAAAGTTTGTGACCTGGCAATGAAAATTTCTAAATGAGAATATATATATATATATATATATATTCTGAGTTGTTTGGAATACACTTTTGGATTATAGTGTTATTTAGTTTAATTTTATGTGTACTCGCACAAAGCTGGTATCTAAAAAGGCTGCAACAGCAGCATGTGAGCGGAAAAAAGAAGCGACGTGTACGTGCTTCCAAATGCGCGAATGTGTCGTGGCTTCGGAAATGGCGAACGTCCACATGGTTGAGCCCACGTGGAAAAAAGGCGTGCGCACCCGTTAATGATGCATGCGTGCCTCTGTTTTTTTATGAAAAAAAATAGAGCTCACGGGTTTGTCATTTTCAACAAACCTGTGAGCGCACGGTGGGAAAACAAGCACCCCGCGATCACGTCCTTGAGCACCCGAAGGCCTCCTCAATGCCACCATTTCGCACCTCCACCACCTTGCCAACGTTTTCTCCAGGTAGGTGCCCGTTGAAGCATGAATTTGTTGTTTTTTTTTTCCATTTCAATTTTAATTTAAAAAAAAATTACACTTCATTAAAAAACCAAAAAAATTTCATTGCAGGCCATTTACACCTAACAAGATGACAAACACACCTAAACCATCAGATGAAAACAATGAAACCAATGAAACCCGTCCTTCAGAAGACAACATTGGAATGGATAATGAACCGAATGAAAACCCCGAAGATCAATTGCACCAAGATTTACATCAATTGAGGGTATTAAGCGATGGATTGAAGAGCACCAAGGAACCCTCTCGGGTTTCCTTGGCTTCATCATTGCAAAACATTATTGATTCCATCAAAATAGCACATAGTGAGATCACAAACCTGAGCCAATACAGGGCTCGAATGAGGGAACACTACTCCACTAGGATGTGCAAAGAACAGATAAAATACCTCAACATCACCAAAGCCCAATTGTACAACAAATTCATAGTTCCCTCGACAAGACAACCTCCAGATGTGAGGAAGAGACCGGTTTGCATGGACTGGTGTAATTACCAGCCATGGAGAGATAACTAGAGAAAGAGATGGTTTATGGTGTTTGACACGCCCCCGTGCAACAATTTGTAGGTCCCAGAGTATTTCCCTCAGAAATTGTGGGTTGAATTTGAGCTAGGCTACCATGTCAACTATTTTGGCATCACTCAGTTTCAAGGTGTTGGTCTTGGCTCTGCCCAAGATCGACCTCATGCCCTTCACAACCCACTTAGAGGACCTCCTGCACCCAGGAGAGAGCCAAAACCCCTCCTCAGCCACCCTGGTTTGGTAGCATCCTAGATGAGATCGATGACTCAGTTAGACGTGCCACACATCAATTGCTTAGACATACCACATTTGTGGCTATGTCTTCACAAAGCCAGGAGGACATTTATCAGACATACACTACTGCACTGTCTATGGGTGGTGGTCGGGACATGCCGGGTACAGGTGGAACCCAGGCGGGGCCTTCTAGTTCTACTACAACAACGACACATAGTTGTTCTCATGATGGTCATTCTTGCCATGGTCCTACGCATTGATGTATATGTAAATTCAGAATGTATTTCATATATGTATATTGTATCCCTAGAGAGAGGTTATTATTCCTCTGTACGGAAGTGTCGTCATTTATATTTACAAGTGTCGTAACTTATACTTGATGGGGTTGGACCTGTATGAGTCTTGTGGGTTAAAAGGTTATTAGACCACCCTAGTGGGGTCGGCCCAGTTAGTATTATGTTAAGTGGTTAAGTTGAGGATGACCTAGTTAGAGTTAAAATGAAAGTCAAGTTGTGTATAAATAGAGTGAGGATGTCACTCTATTTCATCATTCACTTATTCATCTATCTCTCTCATTGAGTGATGCGCACTGGTGGAGGAGGAGAAGCTGCTAGGAGTCTATCTCTTATGCTTGGGTTATTGTATCATTGCTCTATCTATCTCTGCGGAAGTTATTGGGGTTTTTCACCTTCTTGGTTTTCCCTAAGGAAACTATGTGTCTATTGTCTCTTGTGATTGATATACTGTGCTTGTTATTCTCTCATATAAGATGCTAGATCATATTGAATTAGTGCTCAAAATCTAACTTGGTATCAGAGCTAACCTGAGAAGAAGACACTATGCAGTTTCGGAAGCTAGGGCTTCTCGATTTTTGGGTTTTTATCCACATATCTTCAAAGGAAGGAGGCTAGATTGACTTTCCTTGCAAGGGCGGATCTTTCTGTCGAAACATAATTCAATTTTGAGCAGTTTCAGTTTTTGACCTAAAAATTAGGGTTTTTGCAAAAATTGAAATTTCTGAAATATGAGACTACGGTTGGAAGCTACTCAGTAAATCGAAGTTTAGAGCTTTGGATCGAACTTTTTGGTTGGGTGAAACTTCGAGAAAATCAAACCCTAGTTTGGCGTCCTCTCTAGTGAATCCGAAAATTAGGGTTTCTTCAAAAGTTGGAATTTCTGAAATATGAGACGACAGCTGGAAGCTCCTTGGAAAACTCGAAGTTTAGAGCTTTGGATCGAACTTTTTGGTTGGGTGAAGCTTCAGGAAACTCAAACCCTAATTCAGGGTCCCGCCTAGTGAACCAGAAGTTTCAAAAGCAATTTTGAGGGGAGAAACTTTGCAGTTTTCAAATTCTGAGTATACCAGCTTGATCTGCTCATCAAGGCACATCTTTCCATCCTTTCAGAAGTTTGAAATTCAAAGTATGAATTTTTAGGGTTTCTGTGACAAACCCTAATCCAACACCAGATCCAGTTTTTAGTAAAACGAGTGATAAGACCTAAATCTTTTCTATTTCCATTTGAAGTACTCTTTAAATATGTATCACCACAACAAGCTTGAGGATAAGCTTGAAGGGGCTGATATCTTCCGAGCATGGAAGTATAGGATTGGGTTAATCATGGAAGAGACTGAGTTGGACACTTACATAAGTGAAGAGATCCCTGTACCAGAGGGAGAAGAGGCTAAGGCCTTACACAAGAGGAAATTGGTCAAGGCTGAAAGGATCATTGATGATTCTATCAAAGACCATCTCATACCACATGTGTCATCTCTAAAGACTTCCAAGGAGATGTTTGATTCCTTGACCAAAATATTTGAAGGGAAGAACATAAATCAAAAGATGACCTTGAGAAATCAATTGAAGATTATCAAGATCGAGAATGCGGAAACCATGTAGTCTTACTTCTCAAGGGTCTCCCAAATAAAAGAACAACTTGAATCTATGGGAGAATATATAGAGAATGGAGAAGTGGTAATGACCACTATTAATGGCCTTCGTAGGTCATGGGATTCCTTTATCCAAGGAATTTGTGCTAGGAGGAAACTTATCAGATTCAATAGGCTATGGGAAGAATGCTCACACGAAGAATCTCGGATTATAGCTCTAGAAGAAAAGATGGGGAATGAAGATCAAGCTCTCACAGCACACACCAGAAAAGATAATATCAAAAGGGAGCACTCTCATCACAGGAAAGGTAAACATTATCACCAAAGATAGAAGTAAATCTCTGGAGGATCTATGAAATATCTCTCTCATATTCGATGTTATACTTGTGATGAAAGGGGACACATTTCTAGAAATTGTCCTAGGAACAAAAAGAAGAACAAGAAGAAAAGACATCATGCCCATACTACTGAAGATGATGAACCCCCCAGGAAGAAGGCTAGAGAAGAAAGTGAAGACTCTTCAAGTGATGAAGAGTATGTTTTAATTTATGCTTTCACTGGTACCATTACTCATGGGAGCAATGATTGTCTTATAGACAGTGGGGCTTCCAAACATATGACAGGATTCAAGGAATCCTTTATGAACCTATTTGATCATGATTCACCCCACAAGGTGAAACTTGGGGATGACTACCAGTATCCAATAAAAGGAAGTGGTGAAGCCTCCTATAAGCTAGACTCTGGAAAGTCTATGAAGATGAAAGATGTACTATATGTTCTAGGTCTCAAGAAGAACCTTCTCTCCATATCTGCATTGGATGCAAAAGGCACGAGGGTTGCATTTATAGATGGCCAAGTTCTTATGTGGCCAAAAGGAAAGACAATAGATGACACAGTGGTGATTGGAGAGCAAGAGGGAGGATTGTATAAATTGAAGAGATAAACTGAACGAGCCATGGTACATGAATCCATGGAGCCAAATGAACTTTGGCACAGAAGGCTTGCACATGTGCACTACCAATTGCAAGCAAAGTAGTAGAAGGTCTTCCTGAAATCCAATCAAAGATTAAGTGTTTTGATAAGCTCAAGGAATTCAAAGCCTTGATAGAAAATCAAACTAATAAGAAGATCAAGATCTTTAGATCCAACAATGGTGGATAATTCACTTCAAGGGACTTGAAGAAGTTATCCAGTAATTCAGGGATTAAGAGGGAGTTGACCACTCCTTACAATCCATAACAAAAAGGAGTAGAAGAAGCTACTTCAGAGTCGGAATCCAGGAGCTCCTGCAAGGAAGCAAAGATTCAGAGGGAGTCCACCCAACAAACAAACAAAGATAAGTATTTGAATTTTCATTTCTTGCATATTCTGTTTGTTTAAATAATGTTGCTCAATAATGTATATACTTCTATTCCTAGACTTAGGTAATGTGTAATATGCATGTTAGAATAATTGCATTAATGAACAGTATACTACTAATATGCATGTGATCGGTGAGTGGCCTATGGAACTGTACAACATTCCATGGCTACTTATCTAGAATGAAACCTCTTTGCTGACATGTTGGGAGTAGTGCAAACTCTTAACAATGTTCTGGTAGAGATGGAAGGCATCTAGAAAGTTACGGGATATGGATGAATGTTGTATTGGCTAAGATAATTGCATGACTATATGACATATATATTTTTATGCGTAAGATTTTGATTTGAAAACTATGAGAAGTTTCTAATCATGCAATTGAATTTGACTTGTAGGAAAGATCATGTACAATCACCTACAAAAGAAGAACTACAACATTTGTTCTATCAACAAAGATATCTATTGAATATATTGAAGTTCCTAGGATACGGGATAAAGTAATGGAAGAATATCATGATCAAGGAGTACCAGTCGATAATGAAGAATGATGTTTGGGATGTGGTCCCAAGAGCAGAAGGGAAGTTTGTTGTGAATTCCAAGTGGATCTATAAGATCAAGCATGTTGCAGATGGTAACATAGAGAAATATAAAGCAAGGTTTGTAGCTCGTGGCTTCTCCCAGAAAGAAGGGATTGATTATGAAGAGACCTTTGCACCCGTGGCTAGGTACACTTCCATTAGATCAGTACTTGCTCTAGCTATAGTGATGAAATGGAAGGTACACCAGATGGATGTCAAGAGTGTTGATGTATTTGTAACTTCAGAATGTATTTCATATATGTATATTGTATTCCTATGGAGATGTTATTATTCCTCTATACGGAAGTGTCGTCATTTATATTGTAAGTGTCGTAACTTATACTTGATGGGTTATTAGACCACCTTGGTGGGGTCAGACCTGTATAAGTCATGTGGGTCAAAGGGTTATTAGACCACCCTATTGGGAGTCATCCCAGTCAACATTATGTTGTGTGGTTACTTTAATGCCGACCTAGTAAAGGTTATTAGGCAAGTCAAGTCAAGTATAAATAGAGTGCGGTAGGCACTCTATTTCATCATTCACTTTCTCACTCATACTCTCATTGGAGAGTGGCGCACTTGTGGAGGAGGAGAAGTTGCTACTAGGAGAATACTATCTCTTGTACTTGGGTTGTATCATTGCTCTATCTATCTCTGAGAAAGTTGCAGGATTTTTCACCTTCTTGGTTTTCCCCGATGAAACTCTGTGTCTCTTGTGTGCTTGCATTATTGTGTCCATGATTGATATGTTGTAGATATGTTGTAGATATGATGTACATGTTATTATCTCAGTTAAGATCCTAGATCAGATTGAAATTTATGAAAAAATAACACGGTATCAGAGCTAGCCTGAAAGAAGGCATCGTATGGCATTTATGACACTTGTTGCACTTGCGAAGTTAGGGCTTGATATAGAAAAAACCAGTCATCATAGCACTTTCGCTATAAATCCGTTTTGGCGAGGTTTCAAGATCTGAATCTCTTACAGGTCGAATATAAGATCCTCATGTACGTTGTGTCCGAATCACAACTTCTAATTCGTTTTACTTTGTGTTTTATGATCTATACAATCTAGGGTTTCTACCTCTTCCAGATCTCAGTCATAAACAGGTGACCTAGGAAAAAAGGTCACAACTTGGGATAGGAAGATCCTAATGAAATTTCGTAAAAAGTGACAGGTATGGAACGGAATCTAGTTTCTCAGTTAAGGTTTTCAAAGGCCGAATTTGAACTAGTGACACATGGCATGCCCTACAGGTTCGCTCTCCTGTTTTATCCCATAAACAGGTCACGTTGCGACACTTGGAATAACTCTATCTCAGAGAATCCATTTGAGGTCATACCTATGCAGTTGGAAAGATGACAAGTCGGGATACCACAAGTTGAAGTTTCAGAACCTGTGGATTCGTAATTTCAGAGTTACACCAGAAACAATCAGGTACATATTTTTATCAAGACAGAATTGGATTTCACCTTCATTCATGGCTCCGAGAATTAGGGTTTTGGAGAAAGTTTGTATTCTTTTAATCAGAGACCATGGATGAATGCTACTCATCAAAATCAAAATTTAGAGACCAAGATCAAATTTTTTGGTTGGGTAGAAGGCCGGTCTTGATCAAACCCTAGTTTTGGACTTTGATTGGAAAAGTGAAAAATTAGGGCTTCTACAAAAATGGGAATTTTTGAAATCTGTGACCATAGCTAGAAGCTACTTGGAAAAATCAAAGTTTGTAGCTTTGGATCAAACTATTTGGTTGTGTGAAGCTTTGAGAAATTCAAACCCTAATTCAGGGACCTCCCTAGTGAATTCATAAATCTAAAAGGCAATTTTGAATGGTGAAACTTTGCAGTTTTCAAATTCTGAGTATATTAGCATGACCAGCTCAGAAAGGAGCATCTTTCTATCATATCAGAAGTTTTAAATTCAAAGTTTGAATTTTTAGGGTTTCTCTAACAAACCCTAATCCAACTCCAGATCTAGTTTCTACAAATCAAAGTGGATTGGGTTAATGCTAGAAGAGAATGGATTAATCACCTGCACAAGTGAAGAAGTTCCTATTTCAGAGGGAGTTGAGGCTAAGGCCTTACATAAGAAGATTACAAGCAATCTCGATAGGTATGACTTATCCAGGTATGTTTCGAGATCTGTTCATGATTAAGTCTATGGTATGTTTGTCTTCATTAAGGTTAGTACAATCTTGATTAACTTTAGACTTGTTGTATCACGTTAATAAAATTATGAATGCAGATATTCATTGATTAGGGTTTTGACACTTATGATTGTATTAATGCATTGTGGTGTTGTATGAGGTTGATGTTGTCCGCTAACATGAAAGGTACATCAAGAAAGACAAATCATGTTCTAGTTCAAGAACATATGACCATGGTGACATGAAGACAAAGATTCATCCATTGTCATGGATCACATAGAAGATCTACTTATGAGGTATGTATAATTTGGTTCTACAATGCTTAACCTATGAGATATGCAGGTTACTAGCATAAGTCATTGAAGAGAACAAGAAGACATTACTAGACATAACTAGCAAATATGATAATCAGGTATGTTTTTCCTATATCAAGTTAGAATCCTACCTTGTGTTAGGATCTTATCCTGTTGTATGGTTGATAATGATTATTCATGAAGTTAGAAATGTAAGTAATCAAGGGTTTATGCATATTATGTCTTTTACCTTGATTGATGATATGACTAACCAGAAGATTCCTATGGTCAAATAAGAATATGCATGAGTAAAAGAAGTATTCCCTGACACCTTGAATACTAATGTTTATTATTTGTGTTTGAAATGATCATGACCATACATGTTTAAGATTATTGTGTTTTGATAGTATTGAGATTATACTAATGAATGTATGTATGAGACCTCTAGGATAACACAATGATGATACTAGTAAGTATGCATAAGTGATCGAGGATGGATATAAGTTTAAGGACATGTAATCTAGGAAGCAAAGATCAAGAGGGAGCACACTCCATTAGTTCCTGCAAGGAAGCAAATATTGAGAGGGAGTCCACCCTACAACCAAACGAAGATAAGTATTTGAATTGTCATTTCTTACATACTTGTTTGTTTAAATAATATTGCTCAATGATGTATATGCTTATGTTCCTAGACTTAGGGTGTGTATTATGCATATTAGAATAATTGCATTAATGAACAATATACTACTAATTTGTATGTGATGGGTAAGTGGCCTATGGCACTGTACAACATTCCATTGCTACTTATCTAGAATGAAACCTCTTTGCTGACATGTTTGGAGTTGTGCACACTCTTAACAATGTTCTGGTAGAGATTGGAAGGCATCTAGAAAGGTACGGGATATGGATAAATGTTGTATTGAAGCATTGGATAAAATAATTGCATGACTATATGACATATTTCTTCATGTGTAAGAATTTGTTCTGAAAACTAATCATGCAATTTAACTTGCTTTGTAGAAAAGATCATATACCATCACCTACAAAAGAAGGACTACAACATTTGTTCCAGCAACGAAGTTCAAACTATCTATTGAAGATATTGAAGAATCTGAAGTTCCCATGATACGGGATATAGTAAAAGGATGCCATGGTCGAGAAGTACCAATCGATCATGTTTGGGATGTGGTCCCAAGACCGGAAGGGAATTTTGTTGTGACTTCCAAATGGATCTATAAGATCAAGCATGCTGCAGATGGTAGCATGGATAAATACAAGCGAGGTTGTAGCTCATGGCTTCTCCGAGAAAGAGGAATTGACTATGAAGAGACTTTTGCACCTATAGCCAAGATACACTTCCATTAGATCAGTACTTTCTCTGGTTACAGTGATGAAATGGAAGGTACACCAGATGGATGTCAAGATAGCTTTCCTGAATGGTTTAGTTGAAGAGGAAGTGTATGTGGAGCAGCCACTTGGTTTTGAGACACATGACAGAGAGTCATATGTGTGCAACTTGAAAAAAGCCTTGTATGGCTTGAAACAAGCTCCTAGGACTTGGTATGGTAGGATAGATAGCTTTCTATCCAGTTTGGGCTTTACCAAGAGTAAAGCAAATTCCAAACTTTACTACAAGGTTGAGGAAGGCAATCCACTGATACTACTATTGTATGTGGATGACCTGTTTGTAACAGGTGAGGATAGATTGATTGCCGACACGAAGAGGAAGCTTGCTTCCAAGTTCGAGATGAAGGACTTGGGGATGATGCACTATTTTCTAGGGATGGAGGTGTGGCAAAGTGCAGATGGGATCTTCCTTGGACAAGGGAATTATGTAGTAGAGATCTTGAAGAGATTCGGGATGATGGACTGCAAGGACATGATAACACCTATGGCATCGAACCTGAACCTTCTATGTGATGCTTCATCTGAGCTGATTGATGTCACTATGTATCGTCAGATGATTGGGTCTTCTATGTACTTGACGAACACACAACTAGATATTTGCTTTGCGGTGAACACATTGAGCCAGTTCCTGAAGGATCCAAGAGGTGTTCACCTGGTTGCTGTAAAGAATATTCTAAGGTACCTGAAGGGTACGATTGATTATGGGCTCAAGTATGATGCGAATCAAAAGTTTAACCTGCAGGGTTATGTTGATTCAGATTGAGCAGGCAATGTTGCAGATAGGAAGAGCACTTCTGGGTGCTACTTCAGTATGGGATCAGGTGTGATCTCTTGGTTTAGCAGGAAGCAGTCCTGTGTATCACTGAGTACAACTGAAGCAGAGTATGTTACAGCTTGTTTGGCTAGTTGTGAGGTAGTATGGCTCTGGAAGCTACTGTGTGAGCTATTTTATCTCCCATTAGAGGCTACTGGTATCTTTTGTGACAAGCATAGTTGTGTGAAGCTGTCTGAGAACTCGGTGTTCCACAACAGGTTGAAGCACATTGAGATTAAATATCACTATATTAGGGATATGGTGCAGAGAGGAGTAGTGAAGCTCCTGTGTGTTGCGAAGGATGAGCAGCTTGCGTATGTGTTGATGAAACCACTAGCCAGAGTGAAGTTCGAGTACTTCAGAGAGAGGCTTAGTGTTATTCAAATTGAAGACACTTCGAGGAAGAAGTGATGGACACATTTGCAGGGGCCATTCCAAGCATGGTGAGAGGAGGATCCTTCCCATGGCTATGGATGTAAGCACTGGATGATGAGCTTCAGGACGATGCTCCAGTTACTACTCTGTATATGCATCATGTTGGATGCTTGTTATGATTAGTTGGATCATGTATATGTATATGCATCATGTTGGATGCTTGGACCATGTATCTGTATATGTATCAGGTGGATACGATTGTATGATCAGGTAGATCATGTATGTTGATATATATCAGGTGGATACATTGTATGATCAGGTGGATCATGTATCTGTGTATGTATCAGGTGGATACATTGTATGATCAGGTGGATCATGTATGATTATATGTATTAGGTAGATACTTGGTATGATCAGGTGGATGCATTGTATGATTAGGATGATCATAGATGACGAGCTTCAGGATGTTGCTCTAGATTACATGCATCAAGATGATGCAGTGATGATGATCAGGATGATCATGTACATCAGGACGATGTATGGTGAGTATGAGGTTGATACTCTGTGGCCGTGGACAGGTTGTGCAAGGGTAGCATGTAATAAGTCCTAGAGATATGGATAGGATGAAAAAAGCCTCAGATGCTCTTTAGAGATCTTGCTTGGCAATACACTCTTTTAAGGTTTTTCTAGACCACATGTAATAAGTCATGGAGATCTGGAAAGGATGAAAAAGGCCTCAGATGCTCTTTAGAGATCTTGCTTGGCAAGACACTCTTTTAAGGTTTTGTGGTAGGGGTCACATGTAATAAGTCCCGGAGATTTGGACAGGATGAAAAAGGCCTCAGATTCTCTTTAGAGATCTTACTTGGCAAGACACTCTTTTAAGGTTTTGTGACAGTCACATGTAAAAGATCCTGGGAGATATGATAGGTTGAGCTGTGTGCTCATAAAATGCCTGGGATGCTCTTTCAAGGTTTTGTTAACGCACGTAATCAGTCATGAGGATTCCACAGTATGGCCAATGATGATGAAGACCTACAAGTGGTAGGCCTACATCCAGTATGAAAAAGGACTGGCTCTGTAGAACTTCCTATGACAAGTATTTTAGAGATTGATTGAGATAGCAGCAGTAGTGATGATGACGATGATTCGATGACAATGATCTAGAGAAGAAGACTTGTGTCGAGAAATACCTTCCTAGTTAAGAGGGAGTGTTGATGTATTTTTAACTTCGGAATGTATTTCATATATGTATATTGTATTCCTATGGAGATGTTATTATTCCTATATACGGAAGTGTTTGTATTCCTATAGAGATGTTATTATTCCTCTATACGGAAGTGTCGTCATTTATATTGTAAGTGTCGTAACTTATACTTGATGGGTTATTAGACCACCCTATTGGGGGTCAGCCCAGTCAACATTATGTTATGTGGTTAATTTAAGGCCGACCTAGTAAAGGTTATTAGGCAAGTCAAGTCAAGTATAAATAGAGTGTGGGAGGCACTCTATTTCATCATTAACTTTCTCACTCATACTCTCATTGGAGAGTGGCACACTTGTGGAGGTGGAGAAGTTGCTGCTAGGAGAAGACTATCTCTTGTACTTGGGTTGTATCATTGCTCTATCTATCTCTGAGGAAGTTGCAGGGTTTTTCACCTTCTTGGTTTTTCCCGGTGAAACTCTGTGTCTCTTGTGTGCTTGCATTATTGTGTCCATGATTGATATGCTGTACATGTTATTCTATCAGTTAAGATTCTAGATCAGATTTAAATTTCTGAAAAACTAACAAAGACAGCCTTCTTGAATGGTGTAGTTGAAGAGGAAGTGTATGTGGATCATCCACTCGTGTTTGAGACACATGATAGAGGGACTCATGTGTCCAAACTAAAGAAACCCCAGTATGGCTTAAAACAGGAACCCATGACCTGGTACGGCAGGATAGACAACTTCCTATCTAGTTTGGGATTTACTAAGAGTAAAGAAGATTCCAACCTTTACTACAAGGTTGAGGAAGGCAATCCAGTGATACTATTATTGTATGTGGATGACCTGTTTGTGATAGGTGAGGATAGATTGATTGCCGACACGAAGAGGAATCTTGCTTTCGAGTTCGAGATGAAGGACTTGGGTATGATGCACTACTTTCTAGGCATGGAGGTGTGGCTGAGTGCAGATGGGATCTTCCTTGGTCAAGGGAAGTATGCAATAGAGATCCTGAAGAGGTTTGGAATTATGGATTGCAAGGCCATGACCACACCTATGGCATCGAACCTGAAGCTTATGTGTGATGCTTCATCTGAGCCGGTTGATGTCACAGTGTATCCTCAGATGATTGGGTATTTGATGTACCTGACGAACACGAGACCATATATTTGCTTTGCTGTGAACACATTGAGCCAGTTCCTGACGGATCCGAGAAGTGTTCACCTAGTTACTGTAAAGCATATTCTGAGGTACTTGAAGGGTATGGTTGATTATGGGCTCAAGTATGATGCGAATCAAAAATTTAACGTGGAGGGTTATGTTGATTCAGATTGGGTAGGGAGTGCTGCTGATAGGAAGAGCACTTCTGGGTGTTGCTTCAGTATGGGATCAGGTGTGATCTCTTGGTTTAGCTGGAAGCAAGTCTGTGTGGCACTGACTACATCCAAAGCAGAGTATGTTGCAACTTGTTTGGCTAGGTGTGAGGTAGTATGGCTTAGGAAGCTACTGCCTGAGTTATTTGATCTCCCGTTGGGTGCTACTGGTATCTTTTGTGACAACCAAAGTTGTGTGAAGCTGTCTGAGAACCTGGTGTTCCATGTTAGGATGAAGCACATCATGATCAAATATCACTATATTAGGGATATGGTGCAGAGAGGAGTAGTGAAGCTCCTGTATGTTGTGATAGACGAGCAGATAGCTGATGTGTTGACCAAGCCACTGACCAGAGTGAAGTTTGGGTACTTCAGAGAGAGACTTGGTTTACTTCAGATCGAGACTCCTTCTAAGGGGAAGTAATGAGTCTAGAGACACAGATGCACATGAGCCATTCTCACATGGTGGTAGGTGTGTCCTCCCATGGTGTAGATATAAGGGATGGAGCCATTCTGACATGGTTGAGGTGTGTATTCCCATGGTCGTTGATATAAGTGATGTGCCATTTGAGCATGGTTGAGGTGTGTCTTCCCATGGCTGCGATATAAGTGTTGTGCCATTCGAGCATGGTTGAGGTGTGTCTTCCCATGGCTATGGATATAAGTGCGGTGCCATTCTCGTATGGTTGAGGTGTGTCTTCCCATGGAGTAGATATAAGGGCTGAGCCTTTCATGGATGGTTGAGGTGTGTCTTCCCATGCTGGTGAGTGTAAGTGCTGTGTGATGTGAATATGTGTTGTGCTCCATGGACGATGAGGTGATCTGAAGGTGATGATGTGACAGTAGGGTACACAGGTTTTATAGAGGCATGTAATTAGTCCTGAGATGCTCTTGCAGGTTTTGTGGTAGCATATGATCAGTCCTGAGAGATCTTGTAGGTTATGCAGAGGCAGTGTAATCATTCCTGAGGTGTACTTACTTGATGGCTTGCTCACAGAGATGATGAAGACCTACATGGAGGCTAAGCTTACAACCAACATGAAAAAGGGATGGCTCTGTAGAACTTCCTATGACGAGTAGAGTGGAGATTGATTGAGATAGTAGAAGTGACGATGACGATGATACAATGACGATGATCCAATGACGATGATCCGATGACGATGATATAATGATCTAGAGAAGAAGACTTGTGCTAGAAGACCCGTGTCGAGAAATACCTTCCTAGTTAAGAGGGAGTGTTGATGTATATGTAACTTCGGAATGTATTTCATATATGTATATTGTATCCCTAGAGAGAGGTTATTATTCCTCTGTACGGAAGTGTCGTCATTTCTATTTACAAGTGTCGTAACTTATACTTGATGGGTTATTAGACCACCTTGATGGGGTCAGCCCTGTATGAGTCTTGTGGGTTAAAGGGTTATGAGACCACCCTAGTGGGGTCAGCCCAGTTAGTATTATGTTAAGTGGTTAAGTTGGGGCTGACCTAGTTAGAGTTAAAAGGAAAGTCAAGTTGTGTATAAATAGAGTGAGGGTGTCACTCTATTTCATCATTCACTTATTCATCTATCTCTCTCATTGAGTGATGTGCACTAGTGGAGGAGGAGAAGCTGCTAGGAGTCTATCTCTTATGCTTGGGTTATTGTATCATTGCTCTATATATCTCTGAGGAAGTTATTAGGGTTTTTCACCTTCTTGATTTTCTCCAAGGAAACTCTATGTCTATTGTCTCTTGTGATTCATATACTGTGCTTGTCATTCTCTTAGATAAGATCCTAGATCATATTGAATTAATGCTCAAAATCTAACACTACGCAACAACATGCCAAAGATAGCTACATGGATCAAGTTAGCTATTGTTTTATTTAATGTTCAAGTATTTGTTGTATTTTAGTTGATATCGTATTGTTTAATATATTTAACTTTGAATTACACATTGTTGAATTTATTTGTTTTAATGCACGGTTATTCAGGGTCGAGTCTCCACCCTCCAGGTGGGAGGACATCGGTTCCTTTGACCTTGACCAAGCCATGGCAGCAGTAGAGGAGATTGTGAGACCATACACACAATAAACTTCCTTACTTTGAATAATTAGATCCTGTTACGAGTAACTTGTGTTCAGTAATTAGAAATTAGTTAGCACTGAGTAATTACCATATTATCATCGTATTTTACAGTTGTGTTTATCATATTGTCTAAATTATATGACAGCTATAAATTCATATAATCCAACAAAAAGAAAATGAAACCTTATCAAACATGAAAACCTAAGAAAACTAGAAACATATGTTCATGTTCACTTTAGGCATCCTAGACCTCTAATGATTAAAGAAATGGGAGAGAAATTTCCAAAATCTATCATTCTTACTTGACCAATAATGAACCCACAGCTAGGGTTTTTGTGATGCCCGCAGTTTCCTTCATTCTCAAACTACCATCCAATGCTTGCTTCTTCTTCCTGTGCTTGGCCAATGCCATGTGTGTTATCGATGCTTTTCTATTTGTGACCATGTCATCCAAGTTATGTTTTCCATGTACTCTCCTTGTCCAAATCATCTTCAAATGACCACAGTATGGGTCATTTGACTCGTGGCTGAATACACTACAACAAAATAGCCCTTTAGGGGCAGTTTTGTCTTGCGGGGGTCTTGCTAAAACCCCCCCTAAAAGTTTCAGCAGACCTTTGGAGGCGGTCTTCTAAAACCGCCCCTAAAAGTCATGGAAATTGGACTTTTGGGGGCGGTTTTGGGAAAACCCCCTTTAAAAGCCCAATTCTCATAACTTTTGGGGGCGGTTTGTAAAAACCCCCCTGAAAAGTCATGAGAATTGAACTTTTGGAGGCGGTTTTTTTGGAACCTCCCTTAAAAGTCCTGAAATTTGACTTTTGGGGGCGGTTTTGGGAACCCCCCCCCTAAAATCCCAATTCTTATAACTTTTTGGGGCGGTTTGTCAAACCCCCCCCTAAAAGTCATGAGAATTGAACTTTTGGAGGCGTTTTTTTTTGGAAGCCCCCTTAAAAGTCACGAGAATTGAACTTTTGGAGGCGTTTGTTTGAAAACCCCCCTTAAAAGCCCAATTATCATCACTTTTGGGGGCGGCCTATCAAAACCCCCCGTAAAAGTCATGAGAATTGAACTTTGGGAGGCAGTTTTGTTTGGAACCCCCCTTACAACTCATGATTGAATCGAACTCTTGAGTGATGATGAAGGCCTTGTGACATCACATAATCTCTAAATAGTGAATCTAATTTCAACTACAAGTGGGATATGTTGGTAATTTTTAGATCTGTAACACCAAAAATGGAAATTTTCCTGCCAATTTCAACATGGTAGTAATTTTCATTATGCCATTACCCTTTCTTCTCATTGTTTTCCCCTTTTTGTGAAGGGTGACTCAAGTGGATTCCAATGGACAACAATGGCAATAAGAGAGCATAACATAACACACACATGCCCATATCCAAGGCGTAGAATATATTTTAAACTAATGAGTTGAGTGAATTCAAGATGCAATTACAATAATTATTAGACAAAGCGTTCATATGACCAAGTGCATCCCCTTGGATAGAACACATATTGGTAGTCAATAACAAGGATGGAACCTTTTGGATGTGCATTGTTTATTCAATGTTAAATAAGGTGACAATTAATTAAGAACAAGTACCGCCTACCCAAATTGATGATCCTATTTATTAACTTAGATGGTAAAAGTTTTTTTCAAAGTTGGACTCAAGTTTTGGGTATCATCATATGAGAGCAAAGACTCTTGGTCTGCATTATTTAAGATGTGCCACCACCTTTCACCTTGCTGTAGACACATGCGGCCTTGATGTAGACACATGTTAGTGCATACCAGTACCGACTCAATTAACTGTGTGAAGAATGAGCTCTCTACCATCATCATCGGTGCATATGATTGGTGACGGTCAATGAAGAACTTTAGGTTAAACATGCCTGATAATGGCATGGTTCCGAACTTTACATGTATTGTTCCTGAGGAGTTGTTGTTAACATGAAGCTTTGGGCCCAGTCTAGTAAAATATGAGGAGACATAATTTTAAAGTTAACCAAAATTTCAATACATTGGTCAGGGTCGATGCTATATTCAACTTCATCAGTTTCGTTTCATCAGTTGCCATGTGTGCCTTAAAATAGTGAGTGGAGGTGTTTTTCACCAAAATCCCGATTCCACTTCGATCCTTATTTTTCATGCCATCGAAGAATCCCATGGGTGAATTACCAAATAAGATTGGTTGATTTATCAAAAAAATTATTTTGTCCGCACCTGGATCTATGACGAATTTTGCTGATGCTTTCATAATCCTTCTCCCAACCTCATATAGGTTTTGTCTGTAGCCTTAAAAAAGAATGGCATTCATTAAAATCCATAAGCCCCATGTGACAATAAAGGGAATTGATTTTACCTTGGGATTTGTTAAAAACCAGAGCTTTAAATTTTCTTAAAGGGGCTGCAGATGCCAATTATTTTTTACTTGAAGAATGTTACAAATCAAAGTCCAAAGCTCCTGAGTAATGCTGCAATGTATTGTAAGATGTTGTATGGTCTCCTCACTGCTCAGACATAATGGATAGGCCAAGGTCCAATTCCACCCCTTTCTCTGTAAATCTCCCATGCCAAGACTTTATTTCGTAAGCATAACCACATAAATAGAATTGATTTTGGAGGAGATTTGATTTTCCATATCACTATATACCACCACTTCAAATCATCATTCTCATAATGATATATAAATGCATTACAATCCTCTTTTACTGTCTACACAATCCCTTCTATTTTGTTCCAAGTCCAAGCCAACCTATCTGGTTCTGTAGCCAGAGTGATCCCATTTTGGTAAATTCCCTGTATGTATGTGTTCCGTTCAATGGCTAGAGTTCCTGTGAGTCCGAGATCTTATGCAGAGAGCCAAATACTAGAACTTGTCAAGTTGTAGATATTTGTCTTATGTATATATGCAAGATAATAAAGGCTCTTACTGTGTAGGTGTGGTAGCAGTTCTTCTGATAGTATAAAGCCAGATCCTCCACCTAGAAAAGGATCCAAGCCTAAAAGAACTCTTGTACCTGTACCAACCTTCCAAGCAATCCACAGCTTAACCACGAGTAGTGTAGTCAATATATTTTTCTAGATAATGGAGGCTATTGGGAAAGCAAAGTGTTTCTTCCTCAGCCATGATACAACCTTAACTCCTTTCAAATATTTCCTTCTCATAGTGACACTCCAAATACCATCATGAAAAAGTGCCCTCAACAGTGATTTGGTAGCTAGGGCCTTGTTAAAGAGATTGAGATCTCTTATTCCCCAACCTCCCTATTTTTGGGCTTTGTTATCAGATTCCATCTTGCCAAATTGTAACCCCCTGAAAGTCCAACTGGTTATCACAACACAGTTCCATGCATGTCAGACAAACTTTTACAAAAAAATATTTAGCTCTAACATGATCCGGGATAGTCTCTTGAAGAAACACAACATCAGGTTTAACTGTAGACAAAATATCCTTGAGGGCTAACATCTTGGACTAGGCACCCACAATCCCCCTAATGTTAAGAGAGATTAAGACTAGCATTAAGGAACCCTCATATCAGGGTTCAATGCTTTAAGTTTCCTAGAAGGAGAAGGAACAGAAACAGGGTAATTTGAAGAAACCATTATGGGGTATGTTGGCAACCCTCCCTCAACAACCCCCATGTCTTTTTTCCTGTTAGTGGATTTGTTTTTAGGCTTCTTCCTGATGGTGACATTTGCAATATCCACAAGGCCAGCTTCGTCTACAAAGGAGTTATAGGTATGAAGAGGCACTTTATTAATAAGAACTTCTTTGTATGAGGGTTTGGAGGGTTTGGTAAACAAATTTGTATCCAATGGAGGGGGTGAAGCCAAGGTGCATTCACTGTGTAAATGAGGGGTAGTGTGAGGTCCCTGAGGAGAGGTCTTAGTCAAAATAGGGCTTTTGGGATTTGTAACAACCAACAGTTCTGTCGATGAGGGGGAACTCAAAGGAGGGTTTTATGAGATGACAGGATTCAAATGAGAAGTAAAGGGATGGGAATTGTTAAATTTTTCCAAGAAAATTTCCTAGAAACCCTCAAAAATGTCGACCAGCCACTCCTCATTACTACATAGAAAAAGAATGCCTTATTCAATTAAAGAAGTACTAAAGAAACTTGGAAAGAAAATCTTTAACGTACCAATGAAAGATTCAGTAGAGGGGAATTGATTGGGCACCTCCATCTGAGCATTCTAAGTCCTCCCATTTAAGTCTTATTCTCCCGCTTCTGAAACCAACTCCAGCGACTAAGCCTCTCCAACCACTGAAGGATGGATTTTTTTTATATGGCCAATGGATCTTCATACATGACACCGAAAGGGTTCTCTCCAATACTCTAGGGTTTGAATGAAGGACCCCTTTTCAGTGACAATCTCAACTTCTTCTGGCAGTCCTAGGTCCATGTCGAACTCCACTAAAATCCAAGCTATGTGTTTTTTATTCCACCTTAGGTTCCTTTCATCAAAGAAAACAAATCTGCCAACAACATCTCCTATCCCTCTCAAAACTGCTAGATCCCAGTATTCAATGTGGACGTCGGGCATTAGTATCCATAAGCATCTCTTTTGGAAGAACACTGTAAAAGGGTTGAAATTACCCATAGACCAACGCTTAACCATAAGCACCCCTTTGTCAATAATCTAGGTTTTTTCTGCAACTTTTTCCAAATCCTTCATTGACAAGAAGTGGAAATTAATCCAATAGTTGGACGTTAAATTGAACTGGGACCAGTAGCCCAAAACTTGTTTCCATTAAGTGGAAATCCGGTTTTTTCAGTCATAGCCATTGTCACCCAGAGCTAAAAAAATTTACCCACCAACGCCTTCATAGCAATGATCATCATTCTGTCCATTGCAATGTCTTTGCCGAGGACAAAAGAGGGTCGAGTTTGTCTTACCTTCATAAACTTATTCTTCCTCTTCTCCTGAGCAACCGAGCTTGTATGGTTCCTTGTAGAGAATGCTTTCTGAGCTCTCTTAGCATCTGAAAAACTAGGATGAGGCTCCACCAGAGGTAAGTTTTTCAGAGTGCTCCCTCCAGTTTCCAAAACCTTCTCTGCTGCCTTCACGCCTAAACCCGTGCCTTCTGAAGGGATACTAGGGGTTTTTCTTATCTTTCGGACAACTAACCCCTCACCACTTGTACTGCAATCTAAAATCTGCACTAACAGGTCATTTGGATGATGTGGTGGTCCTACTTTAGCAAATATGTCCATATCTGAAAGGATTGAGGGCCCACACGTTTGGAGTATTCTCTTCTTGTACTCCTCATCCAAAATGAAGATCCCTTCCTCTTCCCAAAGGGCGTGTTTCGCCTTCCATTCCATGTCTAACAAATACTCCATTTTCCCACATATACACAGCTAAATGGAGAAAGTCTTCATGCACTTCTAAAACACCAGAAAACACCAGAAAAACCCTGAAGAGACCCAAAAAGCTTCTATACTGGACACATCCTCCATCGCTCCGCTCAGTTCTAAAGTGGAGAGGTCCTCTCATATATTTGTAGTAGAGGAAGCTTAGCGGAGTGGGGATCAAAATATCCCAAGTCATCTATCCTTTAGTAGCATCTAACCTTAGTCAAAGATGGATTCATTAGGATTTCCACTACTCTCCAAGGGTGCAGCGTATCCTTGCATTTTGGTTTGTCATGCTTTTGAAATTATCTAAGTCATAAGCAGAGAAACTATTGCTTTGAGTCTTTATTTTCCCATCTTTAGTCAAAAAAATCTTGTATAGGATCAACAATCAACTCTTTGATCTATGTAAGTAGTCTTTAAGGTTATAAGGATAGAAAAACAGAGCTTGCAATCTTTTGTCTTGATCAATTAAATCTAACTTTTTTCTTGTAAATTTATTGAAATAGAATTGGTGCTAGTCTAGTGAAATTAAAATAGAATTGGTGTTAATCTAGTGAATTTAAAATATTTTTTAATATTCTATGGCCGTGGCAGCGTTATTGTTCATTTGAATTACACTAAGAGGTAGCCCTGAGAAAAAGAGCATGCAAAATGAGTTCTAAGTTTTGAAATCTACATAAGGTAGGAGGCTAATTTCACAAGTATGGTAGGTTGCAAATTTGGAGGTATGGAATCCCTATATAATCCAACCAAATAGGTCTACAAAGGTATAAACCATAAACAACTAGATTTCAAGTTATAAGTGTAGCAAGTAAATAGAGACTAGCAAGTAAACATAAGATACACCAGCAACAAGTGTAGTGAAATTGGAGGTATGGAAGCCTTCTATAATATAAGCAGATAGATACACATAAGTATAAACCTGCTCTTGTACACCTCCTCTTGTACCCTTTTAAAGCCCTATTGTTGTTGTAGGGCTCTCAATACCTGATTTTGCCAACCATTTTTTTTCTTAAGGACTTCTATTTCCTCCTTCGCAGTATTTTTCATTGAATAATTAGCCATTTCCATCGACAGGATTCCTGTGAGGGGCCACAAACTCAAATGATGATAAAAAACAAGAAATAAAACTGATCAAGAGTCATTTAAGTGTTTCTAGTTGTAATGAAAGACTACTATGTCTAGTGTTCAACTTGGTTGACATTGTTGTGTGCTTGTCTGCCCTTTCATTAGGGTGTGTTGAATCATGTGAGCAAAGGGAATGAAACCAAATTCATCTTGTAGGTGCTCAAGTTGGCTTGCTGATCTATATTGTATGACTAGTGTGAGCTTAGGTGTTCTTTTCATAATCCCAATAATAATAGCTTAGTTTTCGATGCGTTGGAGGCATTTGATGCCATGGTTGATTTCCAATGGTAATTCTTTTAAAGTATGCATGGTTCTAGATAAGTGTTTGAAGTAGATCCTAGATCTCATTCAAATTTTAGACAATATTTCCTTTGTGGGGTGCAAACAAGTTCCTCGGCCCCACATCTCCCCATTGCCTCTCATCAACCTACATTTTTTGTGTTATTTCCCTTATCCACATTCTAGTGAAAATATGAGTAAAAAATGACTAATTTAAAAAAAAATGGACATAGGAGTTATATATAATATATAATATTAAAATAATATGTTTTTAATAGAACCTCTTAATTGAAGGCCGAACCAACTCACTATCCTTCACGAAGGTCCCTTCTTTCTGTACCACATAATGTTGCCCCATATAATTCAATTTTCCCATATATGGGTCCCTTGGAAAATAGCATAGACCGAGGACAGTGTTCTGGATAAGTTGTAAACTTGCCTTTTTAAAACGATATAATAATATTAAGAAATTAAAAAAATTAAATTAAATTTACTCGGAGGGAAAAAAGTTGGGGGAAAGAAATAGGCAGGAAAGAAATTGGGGGAATTGTATGATCTCTGTGATTTTCAATATTCAATAGAGAACTTTGTCCCTAGTGCAGGTGAGGTCGGGAGGCCAGCTTAACTCATTTTGAAGTGAGAACAGGTTCATTTGGTTTGGATGGAGTAGGCAATCCCGAAATCCATAGGATGATGGTTTTCAAGTATGAATTTGCTTTGCATTTTGAAAACCAAAATCTCTAATTTTCATAACCTAAATAACCTAAATCTGTAATTTTTATGAATTGCTGCAAGGGTTCTATAGCTTGTTATGGAGTTCACCATTGAATCGTGTTAAACAGTGTCTCCCAGTATATACTACCCTCCTTCACTTGGATCAAGCATCATCTCAGAAATCGGTAATGATGCCACTTATCCAATGATCGTAATGGGTTATGTTTCTTACCGCATGCCATCAGGTGATGTTCTTGAGCTAGATAATGTTTAGTATGTTCTTGGTTTAACGCATATTTATCCAACCATATAGGTACAATTTTACTGTTCCCAAACTACTAACAGTTGAAGGTACTCCGTTAGGTTGACATTGGCTTGGGAAGGCTACCTTAGTTAATGAAGAGGAGCACCGACTATATACTTCTTCATCTATATAAAGATCTCGAACTATGGCTATAGGGACTAATTACCCTGTTCTTGGAACTAGGTAATCTGCTTTTAGCTATCAATCTGTAACAGCCTGCTTCCTGTTAACGTGGAGCCAGTAACAAAAAACATATAATCCCACCCTGCTTCCTGGGCATGGGGTAAAAACAGGTAACGAACATAGAATAACCCCCCCTTTCTTGTCCGTGTCAATGCTTCCAGAAAGAAGAACAAAGTGCATGCAGTGAAAACCTTGCGAAGCCCAGTCGATTTCAGACCATCGAGCCCTGGAAAAAAATGTATTTGTACTCTCACCACTTCTGTTTCCTGAGGGCTAAGTCTCTGCTTGAAGTCTCCACTCTGGTAGAATTGATAAAATAGTGATGTGAATAAAAAAGTCAGATAGATCAAATTGAATATCAATAAGAGCAAACTCTATGCTATTGCCACTAGGCTTGCGGCATTACCATACAATGATGCTGTCAGGTGGGTGTATTAACATATCGACCTCGAAACTGAGTCAGTGGTCAATGAAGCCAGGGTTTCTGTAGCGTCTTTGCATCCAGACAGTTGGCCCTATCACTCAACTTTAGCCTATAAGATGGAAGGTCCTTTTTTAATGGCTCAGGTTTGGGCAAGCAAGAATACCAAGACAGGGCATGCAAATTGTCTTCGAGGAAAAAGAAGGCTTTCTCAGCACGGGCTAAGACTTCATTACAACCCAGTATCTCAATTGTTGAAGATACTTCGTGACAGGAAGGGAAGAGAATAAATATTCAAAGCAGGGTCGCTACTCTCATCCCAGGTGCTTTCTCTTCATCTGTAACTCTCTTCTCTCCTTATGATTTATGGAATGCTATAGAACTAAGATATTTTGTCTTTGCTGAGCAATATTTTCTCTCTGTTGCAACCAGTAAAAACTCAAATTCACCTTTATGTTTTCCCATCATTCTCGTTAGTCCACGGATAATTATTCCCCTCATTCCCTTCCCTCTCATCCTTTTCCCACTCTCATCAATGGCTTTCATCCTACCTCCATTCATCAACAAAGCATATTCAACATTCATAAATTCATCCCAACATCCATCCAATAGAATATTCAACATTTACTTCTTGCATAGCATTACAGGGTTCAAATCATAAAATGAGAAACATATAGGTTTCTGGTCATGTCTAGCCATACAAACACAAATAATTGTGGCACATTGTGAGAAAAATATGCTTCAGAGCATCTAATTACATAGACACATTCTCTAAAATCCTTGCATAAAAAATAAACTGAATGTCGACCTTAGAACTATTGCCATCATCTCAAGCAAACAATCTCTAGAATACCCATCTTCACAAAGCACTAAAGTAACATATTCCATGGACAATGGAAGGACCAGATTCATGATACTCAGCCTTTACAATCCACATATGTTGGAATGTGTTGAGAGATGCCAAAATAGAACCTCTAGTCCAAACATTGTACTTCCTCTCTAGAGGCACAATCACCTTATTTTTCATGCTGTAGGGAGCTAGTGAAGTGATTTCGTTGCTCATACAGTCAGTATTACCAGGAAAAATAGTAGACCCACCACTAAGCACAATGTTTCCATAGAGATCCTTCCTAATATGCACATCGCACTTCAATTTGTAGGTTGTCTCATGGATACCAGCAGCTTCCATCCCAATTAGAAAAGGAAGGAACAATGCCTTAGGGCATCTAAAACGTTTAGCATGAACGACGATCACCGACCCATCAAGAAGCTCATAACTTTTGTTAATTGAAGAACTTCTTTTAGTTGTCTCAAGCTCTTGCTCATAATCAAGTGCCACATATGCAAGCTTCTCCTTCACATCACAGACAATTTCATGCTCTGTAGTGGTGGTGAGTGAATACCCTCTTCCTGTCAAGATATTTGTTAATGTATCTGTCAAATCTCACCCCGCAAGATCCAACCTAAGAATAGCATAAATTGGCACTGTGTGACTAAGAGCACCCCCAAAATCTAGCAAATTTAGTCCCTAGACATCAAAACAATAAAGGACCATGGTCTCGACGATCATGTCCAAGAGGTGCATCTTGGAAGTAATTTTATATTTGAAAAGTCTTGGGAATTACATTGCACAACTTACATATATGCTTCTCTATTAGCCTCCATAATTTACATATCATGTATTAATGGAATTTCGATCTTGACCCATTTCTGTTCATATTCCAAGACTCTACATCTCTCATATGATCTAGGTTCTTCTTAACTTGACACTTATTCATATATCAAGACACATGGATATCAAAATTACAATAGGACTTTACTAATGCTCCTCATGTGACTCACCTTAACATGGTTTAAATTTTTATCACACAACTCTTATGACTCCTATAACCTAGAGATACAAATTTGTGTTGATAGTCTAGAATCTGAAGCTTGATTTTGGCTCATAAAGGTTTGTTCACATCCAAGTCTACGCAAAGTCATGCAACTTTTAAGCTAGAACTCTCTAATAGTCTCATTGACCTAATTTTATGGTAATTTGTTTGACAGTCATAAAATTATCCCATCTTATCTACTGGCATCGAGAAGAACTAACTAAAGCAAACTAGAACTCCGTGGCTGGAGGCAGGAATTTACTACCTATGCTAGAATTGATGAGGGTGTTTCTTCAAAATGGTGAAAGGTTAAAGTCGAGTCTAAAAGCCAGCTGAGCAATGTTCCATAAAGAGGTTGCTCTTCCCATCATTTGGTTCCCCATTCAAAGAAAATATTCTTGTCTATTGGGGTTTGAGAAGAAAACTAAGAAGTATGCTCCCGCTAGAGGTTATTATGGCCACATAATTCTACATTTTACAATTTGCGTTTATCCTTTTTGCTATGTGTTTAGTTAAGGTTTGAATGCCCATGAACAAGCATATGAAGGTCTTATTGAGCAACTTTCACCATGTTTGGCCATCAGTTCAAGAATTAAGACATAGGCTGGGGCTTCCAAATGTTCAAAAGCCTCATTTTCCTTGTACATCATGGTAAGCTTATGACTGCCCTTCTTCAATAGTCGGGTTAGGTTATCGATGGGTGAAGGGGAGGACATGTGTTCTGCTTCTTCAGAGTCCATGGACTCATACAAATATTAATTGTAACTTCCCTTCTTCAATAGTGTGGCTAGGTTATCGATGGGTGAAGGGGAGGACATGTGTTCTGCTTCTTTAGAGTCCATGGACTCGTACAACTAGCAATTGTAAGCACCTGAGTGAAGGCTGGAACACTTAATATGTCTATAAAAGACACCCATGAACACCACGAAAGAGTGAGAAACTTGAGCCTACAACTGAGAGATAACATACTGTCCAGGGAACTATCCACTGTGCTCACTGTGTCGGTGCTGAGTCTAGGAAGTGATAGAAAAACAATCCCAGCCTCCATCCTGTTTAGTATCCCCAGTTCACTATTAAGGAAAAAACCAACAACAAAAAATTTTCATGGAAGATTGAAAGTCATGCACTTCAGAAAATAAAAGAAACTTGAGAACATCCTTCTCTCCACTTCAGATTTACATTCATATGCTATTCAGAAAATTGCTCTCCTTTGACCTCCATAGTCTTGGATGCTTTGTGAATGACTTGTCCATGTCATGGTGCAGCATTGTCACTAGGAGGATTTCTTCCCAAGGAGTATTATGTATTGCAGTTTCTATGGTTTCCCTTTCGGGTTCCATCCCTTTCCTATTTTATTTTCTATCTATCTTTTTTTGCTTACAATCATAGTAAATGCTTACTAAAGTTTGTGAAGAAGATATTAGATAACACAGAGCAAGAGAAAGACTAGTGGGGGTTATGAAGAATGGGAATGTAGCTCGTGTCAACATGTGTTTAAGGGCATATAAAATAGAGTATGACATCATCATTTTCCCATACTTGGGTTAGGATTGAAGGATTTCTCATGAAATCCTAAACACAGGATGGAGATGATCAAGGTTCACATGAGCGCCACAGGAAGCACTCAATGCAACATTGATACTAGCATTGAAACATCACCCAGTAATAAAAGTACACATGGATATTTCTCTATTTGTATGCATAATTCCACAAACAACGAGGAAAGCCACAACCAACCTTACTTTGTTTAGGGGGGCTCTAGTAGTTCAGGTATTAATAGGAGTCTTGATGTAAGTGAAGCCATTCAGAAAATGTATAATCTGGTGCATAGGGTTGAAGCCATTCTAGCCCCTCTCTTTTTCTCTCAGCTAGCTTGTTGGCTTCAAACCACCTCTATTTGCACACAAGACTCTTTGAGCAGATATATTACATGTCCCATAAATCCTTCCCAAGGCTCTCGTGGAGTTTGCATGCCTAACTCTAGTGGTATCAATTGGTGGAAGCTTATGCCCCCCAAAAGTTGAAGAAGGAGCAGTGGTTCCATCATTTGGCCCTTTGAGAAAAGGAGAATTGAAGTGAACTTTCTTGTTTATACTTTGTCACAATCTATTAAGTGTGTTAGCATTCCTTAGCCCCCTTACGCTAACAGGAGTGGCAATTGGCAACAAGACAAGGTCCTTATTAGCAGTAAAAGGCTCTTTGCTATTAGCAGTAAAAAACTCTTTCCTATTAGCAGTAAAAAACTCTTTTCTATTAGCCTGTTCATCCTCATTTGTTTGAGAAGATGATGTGTTCACATCCAGTAACCCCTCATTCCGTCTGACTGGAAAAGGAACCATGGTTAATCTTCTTGCAACGACAGGAACTATTGATGTTCTTTGAGCTGTTGTACACATTGAAGCTCTGTCTGTTCTCCTTGCAATGGGATTCATATTTTGATCATCATATAGCTTGGTTTAATTATCTTTCTGCCCCTTCGAATAAGGATCTATCAGGCCATTTTTCAAAGGGAACTCACCCTCTTGTGGTTTTCCATTGCATTCCATAGCATTAAGCATTTGTTTATTTTCATTCAAAGAATCTGAGAGGTTGAATAAGTCCTTAGACAATACATTTGTTTCATTGAAAGGTCTCACACCTCCAAATTTATGTATGAGAGGTGGCTATTCAACCACTTTCCCTACCTGCTGCTGTTATTCTTTGAGTTTGCTTTCCAAATTCAATCGATCCTTTATCTCATTTGCACGTTGTCCTTCTAGTTCCCTTACCTGGCACAAGGTAATTAAGAAATTTCATTGAGTTTATGTCATGGAAAATATTTCAGCCTATTTTCTATCTGCTGAGATAATAGGAAAACATTATATGAACCTTATCATAAAGAAGTTTGTTTTCCTGGTTTCTTTCTTTCAGTTTTTTCTCCAAATTTTGTATGGTTTCTTCCATTTTCTTCATTGAACCTTCCTTTGATTTTCCATCTTGTTTGGCCTTGTCGACCTTCAAACTTTAAAGAATGAGTTCATCCATGACAAAAATTTAAATTGATATGTGAAGAACAAATTCATAAACAAATTCTCCTCTACTAGAATTTGCACATGTAAAAGGCCATATGTTCATAAATTACCATTTGCTTATACTTTAGTAGCTCAATAGAATCAAACTGTTTCCTAGCAGGACCCATCTCTATTCCATGAACTCTGTTGGCAAAATTCAATGAGTGATGTGTTTCACTTATGTCATTTTCACTTGGACTAATATATACAAACATAAGTGTTTTTGACTCTCCTCCTGAAATTACAATGAATGAGTCAATCAGAACTTGTTGTTTCCTTGAATGAAGAAAAATATAATATGATATTGACAAAATAGGCAAGTGATTTACAAAGGCTTTTGTAAGGAGTGATTGATACCTAATGAATCTTGTAGTAAGTGAGTCAGCTTGGAGTTCCTGCAATTAGAGTAAACTAGAGTAAATGATACAAACTAAGAATTTTCTATAGTTTAGCTAGAATATTGATCTGAATAAAACACAAAGACAACAACTAGCAAGAAAATTGAAATGGATCTAGTGCTTTTGATCATTAATTAACCTGAATGGAATGTGAATTCTTTTAGTCGCAAGAGAAGATATCACATCCCCAAGAGTAGAGAGTGACTTGTTGATGTTCTGTGCCTCTTTAAGACAATCCCCTCGAACATCAGATTTTGCTACTTGCTCACTTCCAGCTAGATCAACCAACCAAAGCTTGCTCTTAGTGCTTTCTCCATTAATTAAGTTCTCCCCCCTCACCATCACATAAAGTATGCTGTAAAAAGAAATCAAGATATGAAAATACCAGGTATGAAACTATCTATTAAACTTTTATTTTGTTCTTATATTCTTAAACCAAGGATTTGGGAACACAACAATCCTCATATTGTAATGGCTATAGTAATGAATACCTGTTATTTTTATGATCCTTTTGGGTTGTGGTTAATCTTCTATTTTGAAACAAGAGGTTCAGAAAAATCAGAATCCCAATATAGTAATGGATCTAGTGGGAAACAAGGATGATCTTGAAGAAAGTTGTATCGTTTGACATGGTGTATGTATATAAAGTACTAAGTCACATAATACTGATTTGTTACTTTGTATATTTTTTGTTGTGTGAGGCAATTGTTTTTATCTATGCAACACTTTTTTGTCTTTTGTGATTGCAAGGGTGGAGAAGTTTATTTTAGGATTTAGATCATTCTAAATGTGCAGTATTGCTCTACTTTGATTGCATTCTTTGTTTTAGATAAAGTAGCAATGTATATGGTATTGAATGTGGCAAGGTGCTCTATCTATCTGATAATTTTTTGCTTCTCTTTTTAGGTTGCACAAGCTTATGCAAATGCCAATGGGATGTTCTTAATTAAGACTTCTACAAAAACAACAGGCAACATGAACCAGCTATTTGAGGTACATGATTTGGTTTAGGTTTTGGTGTCAAAATTTGAGCAGTAGTTTGATAGAGATATAACAAACCAAATTACATGTGATGACCAGGTTTAAACTACGCCACTTGCTTTACATTAGGATTTTACGTATTGCATATCTTTGCTCATTAATTGTCAGCACCCTTGGTTTTGAAAAATATCAAGGGTGTGTAGAGTCACACATCTGTACCTCAGGTCGGGATGTTATTACCCTCGTTGGAAAATAGTTCACATGAACCCTAGGTATGCCATCTTCATCTAAAATTCTTAGAGGTGGAAATGATTTTGTTAGTATTTTTTAGATCTTTGTTTGCAACTTTGCACCTCCTTGACTTGCACTCACTCAACCATTAATGTCTGTTGTAAGTAATTATAGTTTACTATTATTTCTAGTCAACAATGATCTTTTATTAATGCTCAAGGATGGAAAAATAGCTAATAATATTTAGTCAATTTTTTGGGAGTCCTTGATGATGATATTGATATAAATAGTTTTGCAATTGAGCCTGAATCGCCTAGTGTGTCACTTCTATTGTCACTATCATTGACACAACAAAAATTTCACTCTATTTAGCTTCTAGTTCACTAACATAAACATCCATAATGATGACATCCTCTTCATTTGTATGTATAGCAGTGTCATCATAGGTTTCCTTAGCTTTGATGACTAGTCCTGACCATATATCTACATGAGCAATTTGTTAGTGATCCCATTGGGAAGACTTTAAAGCTGAGTAAGTGCAATTATTACATGTAGAAAATTAGGGAATTTGTGAAATAATTCCCTTTCACATCGAAATCAAGGGAATATACAATCCAAAATTATGGAGGACACTTATTTAGAAATTGCTATGAATGAAGTAGAGAACCTAGGAATACAAGCACATACTTATTATGAAGGCATGCACATGATTACCCTGCAACAGAAATGGAACCATTATGAAAACAACACATGTTATGGGAACAACTTGGTCATGAACACAATTGAGAATGATTACTGTAGAAGAACAGAGTATGGAATAATAGCAGAATATTATGGAGATGTGGTGGAACTTTCATAGGAAAGAGAATCATATGTTATAAAATTCTGATGGAAGGCCTGGAAACTAAAACAAAATATGCAAGAGCTAGAAAGCACCTTGACTTGTGAACAAAATGAGAAAACAAAATTTATCAAGGGGAAAATTGTTTCAAGGAAGTCTTATGAACATTTATATCGTCAATGTTATTGGCCTGAATGTTAAAGCATCAAGTGGATATGCTGCTTTAACATCCAAGCCAACAACATTGACAATACAAATATTTGTGCATTATTCCTGAGGGTGTGTATCTATGGGATTCACTACTTTTGTTGTAGGGCTTTCTTCTTTAGTTTGTTGTGGGAGGGTTGTTAATTATTCAACACACAAGTACTACTCTCTCATGATAGTGTGCTTGAGATAAAGTGCAAAAGAAGCACAAATGCCAAAAGCAGAAATACACAAGTGCACCCAACAGAAAGTTTCCAATGACAAGAAAGAACACCAAAATTAAGTTCCCTTAGGCTTATAACACTTCGTATTTCAGATTTAGAAGATCACCAGTTCAGATGGTACAAATGAGAGCTGGAGTTGTGCATTTATACACAACTCAAATGAGGTGTACTCCCAAGAAGGGTTATGGGCCCACATAACAAGGGAATACTCCCCAAGAGGGTTATTTAGTTTACATGTCAAGTTTGACTAGTTCATCTTTAACCACAAACCTAGCATAAAAAGATGAAATAAATTGACCTTAGCCATAATTACAAGTACATAGTTATACATAGGTATATACTATGTGTTAGGTAGCTCTAGAATCAATAGTCCGATCTTGTTGAGAAGAAGAGGACCAATGTGTAGGGTGTATTATCAAATTTGCTCTATGAGGAGATCTAACATTCTCATCATAAATTTCCTTATTGCCTTTAATGGAGTGCCTTCTCAATTAATAGAGTTCCTTTCACATAATGTCACCATGGAAAGCACCATAAATGAATTTAATGCAAATCTTATTCATTAAACATGTTGTACTTGTATGATAGAACATTCTCAATACTAGCAAGAGTAACATAAATTTTCTAAGTTATGGATAATCCAAAATGGCTTATCCAACTTATATGGTGGTTGGCCAATTTGAAACACACTTTTGGTGCTTTCGTGACTATTTCAAGTAGCAAGTTCTCTATGCCTTCAAGTTCTGGGTGTATTATATAGAAGGAAATTTCTAATTTACCTATGTATAGGGAAGTTACGATTATATATTGCTACAATCCAAAAATGCAAATGTATATCATCCCTCACCATTTGCAATATCTCAATTCCCCAATTCATAAAGGGTGCTAGCTCAATGGAAGAGCGCCTGCCTTACAAGTAAGAGGTTGGTGGTTCGATTCCTCCGTGCCCTAATGATCTTGCAATGTTGGTATTTTTAATAAAATATATTTTGTGATGATTTTTTATGGCTACAGGGGGGGTTTCAAACCGTCTTTGTATGTTGCTACGAGGAAGGTTCTAAATTGACTTCATATGTCCCTAAGAGGGGGGTTCGAAACTTCCCTTATATGTTACAATGAGGGGGTTTCAAAACCCCCCTTGTAGGTTTTTATGAGGGGGGTTTAAAACTGTCCCCAAAGGTTTGTAAGAAAGACTTTTAGGGGGCTTTTGAACCGCCCCAGTAGCTCTCTATGACGGGGGTTTATAACCACCCTTAAAACTCCTATAGGCATCTACGAGGGGGGTTACAAACCACCCCCTATAGGCCTCTACGAGGGGGGTTTCAAGTTTCCTGTACAAGGGGGTTTCAAAATTGCCCCTATAAGCCTCTACGAGGGGGGTTCTAAACTGCCCCTATAGGCCTCTACAAGGGGGGTTCCAAACCGCCCCTATAGGAATATACAAGGGGGGTTCACAACCATCCCTATAGGCCTCTATGAGGGGGGTTTGAAACCGTCCCTATAGTCCTCTACGAGGGGGGTTCCAAACCGCCCCTGTAGGTTTGTATGAGGGGGCTTATGAGGGGGGTTCACAACTTCCCTCGTATGTCTCTATGAAGGCAGTTCAAAACCACCCTCGTAGGTCTCTATGAAAGGGTCTATGAGGGGGGTTTAAAACTGCCTCTATAGACCTCTACAAGGGGGGTCACAAACCGCCCCAAAAAGTCACTTTTGGGGGTGGTTCCAATCTCGTCAAAAACTGTCCTTAAAGGGAAAAATTTTTAACATCGGTGCCTTTAGGGGCGGTTTTTCCAAAACCTCCCCCAAAGCCAAAACCCCCCCCATAGGTCACTTTTGGGGGCGGAAGACAACCCCCCCTAAAGGCCAAAAATGTAGTAGTGATAGGTGTGCCAATGGCTCCAATGCCCATCACTTTGTGCACCAAATCAACCATTGCTGCCATGTCCTTATGCCATCTGTTCTTCAAGATTAAACTTTGTCATTAATGTTGTCATCAATGACAATAATAGACAACCATATTCATCAAGCTCTCCTCAATCTCCCAAAATATTCACACATTGCTTCCTTAAAAATGAAACTTGTCTTCTATTTATGCTCTTGTCTTCTTGTTAAATTTTCAGAATTTACTTCAATCTGATCTAGGATCTTAACTAAGAGAACAACATGTACAACATATCTACAGCATATCAATCATGGAGACAATAATGCAAGCACACAAGAGACACACATATTTACTTGGGGAAAACCATAAAGGTGAAAAACCCCAATAACTTCCTCAGAGATAGATAGAGCAATGATACAACCCAAACATAAGAGATAGACATATCCTAGCAGCAGGTCCTCCTCCTCCATAAGTGCACCACTCCTCCTTGAATGCATGAGTGAGAAGTGAGTGATCAAATAGAGTGCCTCCTGCACTTTATTTATACTTGACTTGACTTGCCTTTTACATAAATCATGTAGGCTCGAACTTAACCACATAACATAATGCTGACTGGGCCGACCACCAATAGGGTGGTCTAATAACCCTTCGACCCACATGACTTATACAGGACCGACCCCAACAAGGTGGTCTAATAACCCATCAAGTATAAGTTACGACACTTACAATATAAATGATGACACTTCCGTATAGAGCAATAATACCATCTCTATAGGAGTACATACAACATACATATATGAAATACATTCTAAAGTTACATATACATCAACACTCCCTCTTAACTAGGAAGGTATTTCTCAGCACAGGTCTTCTAGCACAAATCTTCTTCTCTGGATCATCGTCACTGGATAATCATCATCGAGTCATCATCATCATCACTACTGCTGCTATCTCAATCAATCTCTGAATCTACTCGTCATAGGAAGTTCTACAGAGCCAGTCCTTTTTCATACTGGATGTAGGCCCACCACCTGCAGGTCTTCGTCATCACTGGCCATACTGTGGAATCCTCAGGACTTATTACGTGCGTCACAAAACCTCGAAAGAGAATCCCAGGCTGTTATGAGCACACGACTCTACCTATAGGATCTCCCAGGGCCATATTATATGTGACCTCACCACAAAACCTTGCAAGAGCATCCCAGGCTGTTACGAGCACGCAGCTCTACCTATAGGATCTCCCAGGGACAGATTATATGTGGTCACCACAAAAACTCGCAAGAGCATCCCAGGTTGTTACGAGCACACAACTCTACCTATAGGATCTCCCAGGGCACGAATTACATGTGGTCATGGAAAAACCTCGCAAGAGCATCCCAGGATTGATTACGGGCACATAGCCCATCCTATCAGATCTCCCAGGGATAGATTATATGCCATAGGACAAAACCTTGAAAGAGCATTTGCCAGATATCCTAGGGCAACGAATTACATGCCATAGGAAAAATCTTGAAAGACTATCTATAGATCTCCCAGGGCCAAATTATATGTCCTCCCAGAGCAAAACCTCGAAAGAGCATTTTCCAGATATCCCAGGGCAACGAATTACATGCCATAGGCAAAACCTCGAAAGACTATCTGCAAATCTCCCAGGGCCAAATTATATGCTCATCTGCACAACCTGATCCACGACCATAGAGTATCAACCTGATACTCACCATACATCATCTTGATGTACACATGATCATCCTGATCATCATCACTACAACATCCTGCTGCATGTCATCTGGAGCAACATCCTGAAGCTCGTCATCCACGATCATCCTGATCATATAATGCATCTACCTGATGCAAACCAAGTATCTACCTGATACATATCATCATACATGATCCACCTGATCATACAATGTATCCACCTAATACATATACATATACATGGTCCAAGTATCCAACATGATGCATATACAAAAATACATACAAATGATCCAACCGATCATATCCAGCATCCAACATGATGCGTACATACATATAAATCATCCAACTGATCATATCCAAGCAGAAACCAGAACATCATCCTACGCTTACATCCACAGCCATGTGAAGGATCCTTATTCCAACTTGCTTGGAATGGCTTCAGCAAATGTGTCCATCACTTCTTCCTCGAAGTGTTTTCGATCTGAAGAACGCCAAGCCTCTCTCTGAAGTACTCGAACTTCACCCTAGCTAGTGGGTTCGTTAGCACATCTGCAATCTGCTCGTCTGTTGCAACATACAGGAGCTTCACAGCTCCTCTCTGCACCATATCCCTGATATAGTGATATTTGATCTCTATGTGTTTCGACCTGTCATGAAACACTGGGTTCTCAGACATCTTCACACAACTCTGGTTATCACAAAAGATACCAGTAGCATCCAATGGGAGATCAAATAAGTCAGATAGTAGCTTCCGTAGCCATACTGCCTCACAACTAGCTGAACAAGCTGCAACATACTCTGCCTCAGCTGTACTTAGTGCTACGCAGGACTGCTTCCTGCTAAACCAAGAGATCACACCTGATCCCATATTGAAGCAGCATCCAGATGTGCTCTTCCTATCTGCAGCACTGCCAGCCCAATCTGAATAAACATAACCCTGCAGGTTAAACTTTTGATTCGCTTCATACTTGAGCCCATAATCCACTGTACCCTTCAGGTACCTCAGAACATGCTTTACAGCAACCAGGTGAACACTCCTCGGATCCGTCAGGAACTAGCTCAATGTGTTCACCGCAAAGCAAATATCTGGTCTCGTGTTCGTCAGGTACATCAAGGACCCAATCATCTGACGATGCATAGAGACATCAACTGGCTCAGATGAAGCATCACAAAGAAGCTTCAGATTCGATGCCATAGGTGTGGCCATGGCCTTGCAATCCACCATCCCGAACCTCTTCAGGATCTCTACTACATAATTCCCTTATCCAAGGAAGATTCCATCTGCACTCTGCCACACCTCCATGCCAAAAAAAAATAGTGCATCATCCCCAAGTTCTTCATCTCGAAATCGGCAGTAAGCTTCCGCTGCGTGTCGGCAATCAATCTATCTTCACCTATAACAAACAGGTTATCCGCATACAAAAGTAGTATCACTGGATTTCCTTCCTCAACCTTGTAGTAAAGGTTGGAATCCGCTTTACTCTTGGTAAAGCCCTAAACTGGATAGAAAGTTGTATATCCTACCATACCAAGTTCTGCACATATATGACTCCCTGTCATGTGTCTCAGAACCAAGTGGCTACACCACATACACTTCTTCTTCAACTACACCATTCAAGAAAGCTGTCTTGAAATCCATCTGGTGTATCTTCTATCTCATCACCTTTATATTTCTCTATGTTACCATCTGCAACATGCTTGATCTGATAGTTCCATTTGGAAGTCACAACAAACTTCCCTTCAGCTCTTGGGATCGCATCCCAAACATCGTTTTCATGATCGACGGATCATGGCATTCTTCCCATATCCTGGGAACTTCAATATCTTCAATAGATAATTTTGTTGCTAAACAAATGTTGTAGTTATTCTTTTGTAGTTGATGGCATACGATATTTCCTACACAACAAGTTAAATTACATGATTAGAAAACATCTCATAGTTTTCAGAACAAATTTTTACACATAAAGAAATATGTCATATAGTCATGCAATTAACTTAGCCAATGCTTCAATACAACATTTATCCATATCCCGTAACTTTCTAGATACCTTCCAATCTCTACCAGAACATTGTTAAGAGTGTGCATAACTCCCAACATGTCAGCAAAGAGGTTTCATTCTAGATAAGTAGCAATGGAATGTTGTACAGTGCCATAGGCTACTTACCCATGCATATTAGTAGTATATTGTTCATAAATTCAACTATTCTAATATGCATAATAGACAACCTAATTCTAGGAACATCAGTATATACATTATTGAATAGTATTATTTAAACAATAAAATATGCAAGTAATGACAATTCAAATACTTATCTTTGTTTGTTTGTTGGGTGGACTCCCTCTGAATCTTTGCAACTCCATTCTGATGTGGATTGTGAGAAGTGGTCAACTCCCTCTGAATATCTGCATCCTTGTAGAAACTACTGCAGTGTGCTCCCTCTTGATCTTTACTTCTTGGATTACCTGTCCTTGAACTTATATACATTCTCGATCCCTATGCATTCTTGTTAGTATCATCATTGTGTTATCCTCTAGGTCTCATACATAATTCATTAGTATAATTTATCAAAACACAATAATCTCAAGCATGTATAGTCAGGATCAATTCAAACACAAATAATAAACATTAGTATTCAAGGTTTCAAGGAAGTCTTCTTTTATTCATACATATTCTTATTTAATCATAGGACTCTTCTGGTTAGTTAAATCATCAATCAAGAGAAGAGATATAATATGCATAAAACCCGTGATTATTCAAAACTATACCTTCACGATTCTTCTGGTTAGTCATATCATCAATTATGGTACGAAACATAATATGCATACCACCATGATTATTCAACCTATGACTTCATGAATAATCATTATCAACAACACAATAGTATAAGATCCTAACACAAGGTAGGATTCTAGCTTGATATAGGAAAAACATACCTGGATTAGCATGCTAGCTAGTTATGTCTAATATACCCGCATAATGTCTTCTGGTTCTCTTCAGTGACTTGTGCTAGTAACCTGCATGTCTCATAAGTTAACCATTGTAGAAACAAGTTATACATACCTCGAAAGTAGATCTTCTATGTGATCTATGACAATGGATGAATCCTTGTCTTTATGTCACCATGATAATATGTTCTTGAATTAGAACATGATTTGTCTTTCTTGGTGTACCTTTTATGGTAGCAGACAACATAAACCTCATACAACACCATAATGCATTAGTACAATCATAAGTGTCAACACCCTAACCAATGAATATCTTCTATCATGCATTCATAATTTTGTTAAGGTGATACGACAAATCTAAAATCAAGATTGTACTAACTGTAGTAACATGAAGATAAACATACCATAAACTTAATCATGAACAAATATCGAAACATACCTCGATGAGTCATACCTGTCAAGATCGCTTGAAATATTCTTATGTAAGGCCTTAGCCTCATCTCCCTCTGAAATAGGAACTTCTTCACTTATGCAGATGATCAATCCATCTTCTTCTAGGATTAACCCAATCCACTTGATTTGCAAGAACTGGACCTGGAGTTGGATATGGGTTTGTCCGAGAAACCCCAAAAATTCAAACTTCCAAAAGGATAGAAATATGCGCCTTGATGAGCTAATCAAGCTGGTATATTCAGAATTTGAAAAATGCAAAGTTTCACTCCTCAATTTTTCCTTTGAAACTTCCAGATTCACTGAACGTGACCCTGAATCGGGGTTTGATGAAGCCCACTCTTCTTCCCAATCAAAAGGTTTGATCCAAATCTCTAAGCTTCTATTTTTCTAAGGATCTTCCATCCGTGGTCACAGATTTCAAAAATTCCCATTTTTACAGAAGCCCTAATTTTCCACTTTTCTGATCAAAGTCCCGAACCAGGGTCTGATCAGCCCGGCCTTCTGCACAACCAAAAATTCTGCTCTTGGTCTCTAAATTTTGATTTTGATGAGTAGAATCCAGCCGTGGTCTCTGATTACAGAAATTCCAACTTTCTCCGAAGCCCTAAATTCTGGAAGCCATGAATGAAGGTACTAAAAAATAATTCTGTTTTTGACAGAAATATGTACCTGATTGTTTCTGGTGTACCTCCAAACTTTTTGATCCACAGGGTCTAAAAACATTTCCTGCGATATCTTGACCTGTTATCTTTCCATCCTGACAGGTCTGACCTCAATTGGATTTTCTGAGAGAGAGTTATGCCAATAGTCGCAACGTGACCTGTTTATGGGATAATATAGGAGAGCGAACTTGTACGGTGTGCCACGTGTCACTGGTTCAACTTCGGCCTATGAAAACTTTTCCTGAGATAGTACAGTCAGTGTACTACCTGTCACTTTTTATGAAATTTCATTTGGATCTTCCTATCCCAAGTTATGACCTTTTTCCCAAGGTCACCTGATTTTGACTCAGATCTGGAAGAGGCAGAAACCCTATATTGTATAGATCATAGATCACAAAGTACAATGAATTAGAATTTTTCCTTTGGACACAAGGTACATGGGTATTTAATATTCAACCTGTAAATATTTCAGATCAGAAAACTTCGCCAAAACGGATTTATAGTGAAAGTGCTACGATGACTGTTTTTTGCTATATCAAGCCCTAGCATCGTAAGTGCAACAAGTGTCATACATGCCATATCATGCCTTCTTTCAGGCTATCTTTGATACCATGTTAAATTTTCAGAATTTACTTCAATCTGATCTAGGATCTTAGCTGAGAGAACAACATGTACATCATATCTACAACATATCAATCATGGAGACAATAATGCAAGCACACAAGAGACACAAAGATTTACTTGGGGAAAACCATAAAGGTGAAAAACCCAAATAACTTCCTCATAGATAGATAGAGCAATGATACAACCAAAACATAAGAGATAGACATATCCTAGCAGCAGATACTCCTCCTCCATAAGTGCACCACTCCTCCTTGAGTGCATGAGTGAGAAGTCAGTGATCAAATAGAGTGCCTCCCGCACTCTATTTATACTTGACTTGACTTGCCTTTTACATAAATCATGTAGGCTCGAACTTAACCACATAACATAATGCTGACTGGGCCAAACCCCAATAGGGTGGTCTAATAACCCTTTGACCCACATGGCCGACCCGCAATAGCGTGGTCTAATAACCCTTCGACCCACATGACTTATACAGGGCCGACCCCAACAAGGTAGTCTAATAACTCATCAAGTATAAGTTACGACACTTACAATATAAATGACGACACTTCGGTATAGAGGAATAATACCATCTCTATAGGAGTACATACAACATACATATATGAAATACATTCCGAAGTTACATATACATCAACACTTCTATGAAACTTGTCTTCTATTTATAGTTTTATCATTAAGATGATTAAATAAATCAAATATGATTTATTTAATTATGTCCATGCCATGTCACCTTATTTAATTTTAATTTCATGCCATGTCACCTTCTATCCTTTCAGAATATTAAATGTGAGACACACATATTCCCTTAAGATGCCCGCAATGAACTCTTAAAAATGCCCGCAGTGGGCTCCACTTTGATGCTCGCAAGGGCCATCAACACATGCCTGTATTGGTCTTGGATTATACATGCAATGGTCTCATGTAAATGCCCACAGGCCCTTATCAATATGCCCACAATACACCACAAATGCCCATAGTGGGTGCTTCAAAGAATGCTCGCAGGGTCCTTTTGATTATGCCCACAATGGTGCTTTGAAATGCCCGCAAGGGGACTTCCAAATGTCTGCACATCTTCCTTGTCCACCTAATCATCTTGTCTTTGTACTCTAATCTTATCTTTCCCAATTCATCGTCCTCCATGTCACCAAGTTATCAATCCTTCTTATCACCAAGCATGTCCTCCTTGTCATGTTCCATGTCATCAAACACCATGCTTGACAATTCATCAATCTTGCTTGCTTGTCACTTGTCTTTGTCTTTTCCTTAGCTTGACATGTCCTTCTTCCATGCTTGTCATAACCACTTGACATGCTTGCCACGTTTGATGCTTGCCATGTTTCTCATACTTGTCACCTTTTCCATCCCTCAAGCCATGTCACCATCTCCATTGTGTTTTCCATAATGTGTATGCCCCATGTTCTCAACTCGTCCATGTCTTTTTCATTAATGTATTGTCATCAATGTCATTATCAAGTCCTTGTCATCAATCCTTTGTCATGTATCCTCTTTTTCAAGCCTTCTACACTTGTCATGCTTTCTTGCAACTTGTCAAGCCATCAAAGCTTGTCATGTTTACCATTTGTCTAGTCAAGTCTTTTCCATGTCATCACTTCCCCCTTTGTCCTTAACGTGTTGTCATCAATGACAACTTTGGCCATCAAACGCTTCAAGCATAAATTGTCAACCCTCTTTTCCAAATTATCATGGGCCCAATCCATTGTGGGTCAAAGGACACGATCCGCACAACCATGTTCTTTACCAAGTCTTGAACAAATGGATTGCACCAATACAATAAAAACGTTATATAATATCCAAAGCCCATCAAACCACTATCATCTAACTTGAATATAAATTAATTGCAGTCAAGTTTTTAAAGTACCATCATTGTCATTCTCATTTGCATTGTGTTTAATACTGTTAACATTGTTTTTATAAATTCAGTCTAAAAATTATAGTGTTCGCACAGGTGTCCGTAGGCTCCAGTAACCAGCCATCGCCACCGAGGATCAGCTAATCTCCACGTGCCCAGGAATCATGTTTATTGAAGCATAAATTTAATTTCAAATATGATGACTTGTTCGTGTACATTTATATTTTTCTATATTAAACTATGAGGTTATAAATGTGTATGCAAGTGCGAGCACCTTGACCTGGCAGTGTCGTTATTCCTCCCCCATCCGACCATGACACACCACCCATCCACAGTCACCCATACCTCCACCGCAACATAGACCTCAACCCCCCCCACATTCCCTGACCACACTCACTTCCCCTTTAAGGGTGCCTCGATCCATACTGCAGCCAGTTGGGGTTTATAGCCCTAGACATGCACCTCCACTTCACCCACCCCAGTCCATGCCTCCTTCTGCCACCGCCCCTTCTTCCACTATGACCCCAGTGGTGTAGCCACTGTCATTGTGGCTACATCCTCCCCTATAATGTCCACCCTAGCATCGGAGCAGGTTCTCCAGCTGAATGATCCATCCGCCAGCCTTGAAGACCAGCCGATTGTTTTCACAGTGAGATTGACTAGTTTATGAAAATATCGTTGAATTTTAATGAAAATTACTATATGCATCTAATTTTATCATTTATCTGATTGTTCTAAATGTTGCAGGGTGGCATTGTTGAGAGACTATGAGCACAGAGGAGTGATACCCCCTCAAGACTTACAGTCTCTCATGTGGTGAGTTATCTAAGATTTGAAAACTATTTTTATTTTTAAATTATGTTCTATACTTGTATAATTTCTAGGAAAAGTTGACATATTATTGTTGTCATTTCAGGGCTCAGGGGGATGTGGTCCAAGACGCCCGAAGGACCCAACTTGTTCTAGCAAGAAGAAGAGGAAGATCGATTTTGGAGATGCACCTGGGAGCTCTGAGGGTGGGCAGGAGGATTGAAAGACCCTCCTATGTACACTAGCCACGATGTGGCATTTTGGGCATGAGTTGCCATATTTTGTATAGGGAAACATGGGCCATATTTTGTATAGGGCACAAGTTGCCATATTTTGTATAGGGCATGAGTTGCTATTATATAGACGTTGGGAACGATGTTCCATTTTTCCAAAAAATGTATATGATTGGATGATTTTTGCATATTAATAGATGGATCTGCACTTGTGTATATGACTTTGTCTTTTATTACATTTTTGCATACATCATTTTGTCTTCAATAACAATGTCATAGAAAAGTTTTCACATACATATAGACGTTATTTCTAAACACCAAGTGACTTCAATATGAGTCCCTTGTATTTGAATGGGTCTTTCATCTTTTCCTTTCAGCAACAACATACCTAACCAAGCAAACTAAGGAGTGATATTTACATTACAAAGTGTTGTGACTTTAGGGCTACAGAAAAATAAATAGGAGATGATGAATTCTTCCATACTTAACCTTGTAATGGTTATAATAGTCAATTCTAACAAGCATTGCATCACATATTATATCAAATTAACCTAGATATATGAGAATTTCATATGTGTTCTTGGATGGAAGGGTTAACCATATCACTTGAATTAGTTCAAACATGAGGGGTGTGTATAGGTACAATTGGATTGAGCAATAAAAGAGAATTGTTAATGTAGTTACATATGGATTGTTCTTTGTGTGTTAGTATGTGCCTTTAGTGAAAGCATGGTTAATGTGTTGAACTACTACTTGCACAAGTTGGCATAGACCCTTAGTGTTGATAATGTCTTCAATGTTTTGGTAATATTGATAATCACTCTTTGTAATTTAAGAATCTTGGATTTTTTTAGTTTAAGACACATACTGAACATAGTCAACTCAATGGTTCAAGACATCATTTTACCCCATGATCCATGGAAGATTCATTGGAGTCATATGAACCTCATTGTCATCACCTCAACCATGGTCAAGACGCCAAGATCCATCCTTAGTAGTCAAACCCTCATGTTGGCACTCATATCACACTCAAAGATTAAAAAAAATGTTTTAAAGGACATGTTTGGGGGTTGAGGGAATCTTGATGGATAATATCCTTTAAAAATTTATATTCGATTTGAGGCCTCATATGTCCTCACCTTATCATTGTCAATACCTAAAGACCCATCCTTAGTGCACAAAAACTCCAAATGGAATCCATATCCAAAACAAAGGCCATGTATCATGTCTAGAGAGCTTGTGTAGTGATTCAAGGAGTTGTTCATGGCTCATGAGCATGCAAGTATTTATTTAGGTCCTAATAACCTTTATCTTTTTTAATACCATGCTCGAGGTCTAGAGACCCATCCCTTGTGTTGAAAATCCTCTATTGGAATTGTTGTAGGAGCTTTATTCAACTAGTAAACTAGGATAAAGAGTTGACTGGAGGTATACATTGTAAAAATAAATATTTGTTAGGGATTAATAAAAGGCTAATTATTGATGGCTCTAAAGTTACATTCTCCCCTTTCTCACTTTTCATTTATGTGTATGCATATGTAGATATATCTAGGATAATGACACATAATGACACTTGAATAGATAGATTGGAAAAATTTTAAATGAATGACTAGAGCTCTACACACAAGTTAAAGAAAAAAAAGAAAAACTCCTAACATTGGGAACAAATAGCCAAAACCAACAATGCAACTAGAACACAATGACCAAGGGAACTTCAAAATGAAACACCACTCCATAAAAGAAGTTGTTTTAGACCTACCTCATTTGGTATGAGAGAAGTTGCTTTAGAGACCTAGAGACCTACCTACCACTTCTCTCATTTGGTATGACAGAAGTTTCTTTAGACCCACTTCTCTCATTTGGTATGAGAGAAGTTGCTTTAGACCTACATCACTCATGTCAATGCTTGAGTTTTTGGAGTCCGACCTCCCACCCCACATGTCCTCTTCAACATTTTTTGTTCTCTTGGTTTTGTGCCCACCCAAACTTTTTTCATGCTTTGGGTACCTTGAGGTATATCCCCAACCCAAAAAACTCTTATATTATGTTGATTATGTTGGTTATTAGCTTCACCCAACAAAATTATATTTAACATTACACATATTCATAGACTTAGTTCCCCATGCTCAATGCTCACTATATTCAACAATACACTTATCTTAAATTTAATTCATGTCTTGTTAAATATTTCATAATTAAATAGTTATTTGAGAGCACCACCTTAGACCAAGCCATACCATTAATATAAAATGTACATTAGAGAAATGACCTAATTCAATTTCCTTCTATAACTCTAACCCTAACCCTCACCCAAACCCTGGCACTAAACCATCTTCTTCATCATCACCATCACCATCACCATCACCATCATCATCAACGTCTTCATCATCATTACCATCATCATCAACGTCTTCATCATCATTACCATCATCATCATCATTGTCATCTCTAGGTTCCTCATCAACATATTCTTCACCATCATCTTCATCACCATCACCATCATCATCAACGTCTTCATCATCATCACCATCTTCATCGTCATCATTAACTCTAACTCTAACATTAATTTAATTTCCTTTTATAACTCTAACCCTAACCCTCACCCAAACCCTATTACTAAACCATCTTCTTCATCATCACCATCACCATCACCATCATCATCAACGTCTTCATCATCATCACCATCATCATCATCATGAACATCTTCATCATCATTGTCATCTCTAGGTTCCTCATCAACATCTCCATCATCACATATTCTTCATCATCATCATCATCATCTTCATCGCCATCACTGTCATCATCAACATCTTCATCATCATCACCATCTTCATCATCATCATTAACTCCAAGTCTAACCCTCGTTCAATTTCCTTCTATAAATCTAACCCTAACCCTCACCCAAACCCTATTACTAAACCATCTTCTTAATCATCACCATCACCATCATCATCACCATCACCATCACCATCATCATCATCATCAACGTCTTCATCATCATCGCCATCATCATCACCATCATCATCATCATGAACATCTTCATCATCATTTTCATCTCTAGGTTCCTCATCAACATGTCCATCATCACATCTTCTTCTTCATCATCATTATCATCTTCATCGCCATCACCATCATCATCAACGTCTTCTTCATCATCATCATTAACTCCAACTCTAACCCTAATTCAATTTCCTTCTATAACTCTAACTCTAATCCTCACCCAAACCCTAGCACTAAACCATCTTCTTCATCATCACCATCACCATCACTATCACCATCACCATCATCATCAACGTCTTCATCATCACCATCATCATCATTATCATGAACATCTTCATCATCATTGTCATCTCTAGGTTCCTCATCAACATCTCCATCATCACATCTTATTCGTCATCATCATCACCATCTCCATCGCCATCACCATCATTATCAATGTATTAATCATCATCGCCATCTTCATCATCATCATTAACTCTAACTCTAACCATAATTCAATTTATTTCTATAACTCTAACCCTAACCCTCTCCAAACCCTAGCACTAAACCATCTTCTTCATCATCAGCATCACCATCACCATCACCATCACCATCACCATCACCATCACAATCATCATGAACATCTTCATCATCACCATCATCAACGTCTTCATCATCATTACCATCATCATCATCATGAACATCTTCATCATCATTGTCATCTCTAGGTTCCTCGTCAACATCTCCATCATCAACATCAACATCATCATCATCATCTTCATCACCATCACCATCACCATCACCATCACCATCAACGTCTTCATCATCATCACCATCTTCATCATCATTGGCATCTCTAGGCTCCTCATCAACATCTCCATCATCATCATCTTCTTCATCTTCATCACCATCACCATCACCATCATCATAAACATCTTCATCATCATCACCATCATCATCATCATGAACATCTTCATCATCATTGTCATCTCTAGGTTCCTCATCAACATCTCCATCATCACACCTTCTTCGTCATCATCATCATCATCTTCATCACCATCACTGTCATCATCAACGTCTTCATCATCATCAACATCTCCATCATCACACCTTCTTCGTCATCATCATCATCATCTTCATCACCATCACCGTCATCATCAATGTCTTCATCATCATCACCATCTTCATTATCATTGTTGTCTCTAGGATCCTCATCAACATCTCCATCATCATTATCTTCTTCGTCGTCATCATTGTCCGCTCGCCCGATTGGGTTTCCTGGCCCCGGAGCAAATCCCCAAAGTGTCCCTGAATGGCCCTAGGGTTCCCGACTAGAATGCCCGTAGCATCCAAACCGTGCATCCGTTCGTGAATCTATTGATTCCGGTGGAACTGGGACACTGGGTTTCAACCTGGGGACTCCCCACAGCGTGCCTCGAAGACCCAGAGGCAGTGCCAATGGACCATCTCCGGAGCTAGGGTTTTTCTCAGTGAGGGCCATTCCAAATTTGCTCAAGGGGGCCATTTCTCGTCTAGAGGCCTCCGGCCGTGCGTGGCCACCGTGGATAGGTCCAAAATGGCCACGTGGACCTGTGGGAGTTGAAGGAATCCAAGTCCGCTTGCCAGTTTGGGTTCCGTGGCCCTAGAGCAAATCCCCAAAGTGTCCCTGAATGGTCGCGGGGTGCCCAACTAGAATGCCTGTAGCATCCAACCATGGCTCCATTCGTGAATCCGTAGATTCCAGTGGATCAGGAACACCGGGTTCCAGCTAAGGGACCCCCCACAGCATGCCTCAAAAACCTGGAAGTAGTGCCAATGGGCCATCTCTAGAGCTAGGGTTTTGCTTAGTGAGGGCCATTCCAAATTTTCTCAAGGGGGCCATTTCTCGTCCGGAGGCCCCGAGGCATGCGTGGCCACCGTGGACAGATCCACAATGGCCACGTGGACCCATGGGAGCTGACGGAATCCAAGTCCGCTCGGCGATTTGGATTCCATGGCCCTAGAGCAAATCCCCAAAGTGTCCTTGAATGGCCCCGGGGTGCCTGACTAGAATTCCCCTAGCATCCAAACCATGGATCTGTTCTTGAATCCGTCGATTCCTATGGATCCGGGACGCTGGGTTTCACCGAATGGACCCCCCAGAGTGTGCCATGAAAACCCAAAAGCAGTGCCAATGGGCCATCTCCGAAGCTAGGGTTTTTCTCATTGAGGGCCATTCCAAATTCACTCAAGGGGGGCATTTCTCGTCCAGAAGCCCTTGGGAATGCGTGGCCATCGTGGATAGGTCCACAATGGCCACTTGGACCTGTGGGATCCTACGTAATCCAATTTCACTTACCGATTTGGGTTTCGTGGCGTTGGAACAAATCCCTAAAGTGTCCCTAAATGGCCCCGGGGTGCTCGACTAGAATGCCCGTAGCATCCAAACCGTGGCTCCGTTCGCGAATCCGTTGATAATGGTGGATCCGGGATGCCAGGTTTCAGTTAGGCCCCCCCCCCACAGCTTGCCTCGAAGACCTGGAAGCGGTGCCAATGGGCCATCTCCGAAGCTAGGGTTTTTCTCAGTGAGTGCCATGCCAAATTCGCTCAAGGGGGCCATTTCTTGTCCGGAGCCCCCCAGACATGCATGGCCACCGTGGACAGGTCCACAATGGCCACGTGGACCCGTGGGAGTCTACGGAATCCAAGTCTGCTCACCGGTTTGGGTTCCGTTGCCCCGGAGCAAATCCCCAAAGTGTCCCTAAATGGCCCCGGGGTGCTCAACTAGGATTCCTGTAGAAGCCAAACAGTGGCTCCATTCGCAAATCCATCGATTCCGGTGGGTCCGGGATGCCAGGTTTCAACAAAGGGACCCCCCATACTGTGCCTCGAAGACCCGAAAGCGGTGCCAATGGGCCATCTCCGGAGCTAGGGTTTTTCTCAGTGATGGCCATTCTAAATTCGCTCAAGGGGGCCATTTCTCATCCGGAGGCTCCCGGGTGTGCGTGGCCATCGTGGACAGGTGGACATGGCCATTGTGGACCTATCCATGGTGGACATGCATGCTCGGGGGCCTCCAGATGAGAAATGGCCCCCTTGAGCGAATTTGGAATTGCACTCATTGGCACTGATTCCAGGTCTTTGAGGCACGCTATGGGGGTCCCCTAGCTGAATCCCGGTGTCCCAGACTCACCAGAATCGACGGATTTGCGAATGGAGCCACAGTTTGGCTGCTACAGGCATTCTAGTTGGGCACCCCGGGGCCATTCAGGGACACTTTGGGGATTTGCTCCAGGGCCACAAAACACAAACCAACAAGCGGACTTGGATTTCGTCGGCTCCCACAGATCCACATGGCCATTATGGACCTATCCACGGTGGCCAGGCACGTCCAGGGGCCTCCGGATGAGAAATGCCCCCCTTGAGTGAATTTCGCATGGCCCTCACTAAGCAAAACCGTAGCTCCGAAGATGGCCCATTGGAATCACTTTCAGATCTTCGAGGCACACTATGGGGGGACCCCTAGCAGAAACCCGACGTCTTGGACCCACTAGAATTGACGGATTCGCTAACAGAGCCACGGTTTGGCTGCTACAGGCATTCTAGTCAGGCACCTCAGGACCATTCATGAACACTTTGGGGATTTGCTCCAGGGCCATGGAACCCAAACCAGCAAGTAGACTTGGATTCCGTCGGCTCCCACAGGTTCCCGTGGCCATTTTGGACCTGTCCACGGTAGCCACACAGTCCCGGGGGCTTTCGGACGAGAAATGGCCCCCTTGAGCGAATTGGCATGGCCTTAACATTGGGGTCAAATTTGCAAAATCGTTGACCGGGCAGGTATGGCTAGCATTCCCAGCTGGAACCTCCCTAGACACACTTGTAGGATTCCTCTGAACCCGATTTTGTTGCACGGTTGGGATTCTATGCCATGGGTAGGTATCCAGCAGGTGTCCTTGAAGGCCTTTTGGATGCGAGACGGAACGAGCCATAGAATGACTACCGTGGCTCGGATTGACAAACTGTCAACTCTATTGGATTTAGGACGTCGGGATAGTTCTAGGGGTTCCCCTCCACTTTGGTCTCGTGGCCCAGGTGTCATGTTGTACATCCATTTTGGAAACTAGGGTTTTGATCAGTACGCGAGTGTGCAATTTTTACACATTGGGTCAAATTTGCAAAATCGGCGACCGGGCAGGTATGGCTAGCATTCTCAGATAGAACCTGCCTAGACACACTTGCAGGACTCCCCGGAACCCGGTTTTGTTGGACAGTTGGAATTCTATGCCCCCAGTAGGTATCCAGCAGGTGTCCTTCAAGGCCTTTTGTATGCGAGACGGAACGAGCCATAGAATGACGACCGTGGCTCAGATCGACAAACCATCCACTCCGTTCGATTCAGGACGTTGGGATAGTGCTAGGGGTGCCCCTCTCCTCCGGTCCCATGGCCCAAGTGTCATCGTGTACATCCATTTTGGAAACTAGTGTTTTGCTCAGTACGGGAGTGTGCAATTTTTGCACATTGGGGTCAAATTTGCAAAATCGTCTACCGGGAAGGTATGGCTAGTGTTCCCAGCTGGAACCTTCCTAGACACACTTGCAGGACCCCCAGAACTTGGTTTTGTTGCACGGTTGGAATTCTATGCCCCCAATAGGTATCCAACAGGTGTCCGTGAAGGCCTTTTGGATGTGAGACAGAACGAGCCATAGAATGACGAATGTGGATCGGATCGACAAATCATTAACTCTGTTGGTTTCAGGACATCGGGATAGTGCTAGGGGTGCCCTTCTCCTCTGGTCCAGTGGCCCAAGTGTCATCTTGTACGTCCATTTTGGAAACTAGGGTTTTTCTCAGTACGGGAGTGTGCAATTTTTGCACATTGGGGTCAAATTTGCAAAATCGTCGATCGGGCATGTATGGCTAGCATTCCCAGCTGGAACCTCCCTAGACACACTAGCAGGACTCCCCGAAACCTGGTTTTGTTGCATGGTTGGAATTTTATGCCCTCGACAGGTATCCATCAGGTGTCCCTGAAGGCCTTCTGGATGCGAGACGGAACGAGCCATAGAATGACAATCGTGGCTCGGATTGACAAACCGTCGACTTCGTTGGATTCAGGACGTTGGGATAGTGCTGTGGCCCAGGTGTCACCTTGTACGTCCATTTTGGAAACTAGGGTTTTGCTCAGTATGGTGATGATGACGAAGATGCTAATGATGATGGTGATGGTGATGAAGATGATGATGATGACGATGAAGAAGATGATGATGATGGAGATGTTGATGAGGAGCCTAGAGGCGACAATGATGATGAATATGGCGATGATGATGAAGATGGTGATGATGATGAAGAAGTTGATGATGACGGTGATGGTGATGAAGATGATGATGATGATGACGAAGAAGATGTGATGATGGAGATGTTGATGAGGAACCTAGAGATGACAATGATGATGAATATGTTCATGATGATGATGATAATGATGATGATGAAGACGTTAATGATGGTGATGGTGATGGTGATGTTGATGAAGATGATGATGATGAAGAAGATGTGACAATGGAGATGTTGATGAGGAACCTAGAGATGACAATGATGATGAAGATGTTCATGATGATGATGATGGTGATGATAATGAAGACATTGATGATGATGGTGATTGTGATGGTGATGGTGATGATGCAGAAGATGGTTTAGTTCTAGGGTTAGGGTTAGAGTTATAGAAGGAAATTGAATTAGGGTTAGAGTTAGAGTTAATGATGATGATGATGATGAAGACATTGATGGTGATGGTCATGAAGATGGTGATGATGATGACGAAGAATATGTGATGATGGAGATGTTGATGAGGAACCTAGAGATGACAATGATGATGGTGATGGTGATGAATATGGTGATGATGATGATGAAGAAGATGTGATTATGGAGATGTTGATGAGGAACCTAGGTATGACAATGATGATGAAGATGTTCATGATGATGATGGTGGTGTTGATGATGAATACGTTGATGATGATGGTGGTGGTGAAGGTGATGGTGATGGTGATGAAGATGATGATTATGATGATGATGATGATGATTTTGATGAGGAAGAAGATGATGATGATGGAGATGTTGATGAGGAGCCTAGAGATGCCAATGATGATGAAGATGGTGATGATTATGAAGACATTGATGATGATGGTGATGGTGATGAAGATGATGATGATGATGATGATGATGATGATGATGAAGATGTGATGATGGAGATGTTGATGAGGAGCCTAGAGATGACAATGATGATGAAGATGGTGATGATGATGAAGAGGGTGATGGTGATGGTGATGGTGATGAAGATGATGATGATGAAGAAGATGATGATGATGGAGATGTTGATGAGGATCCTAGAGATGATACTGATGATGAAGACGGTGATGATGATGAAGACGTTGATGATGATGGTCATGATGATGAAGATGATGATGATGATGGCGAAGAAGATGATGATGATGATGGCGAAGAAGATGATGATGATGGAGATGTTGATGAGGAGCCTAGAGACGAAAATGATGATGAAGATGGTGATGATGATGAAGACCTTGATGATGATGGTCATAGTGATGAAGATGATGATGATGGAGATGTTGATGATGATCCTAGAGATGACAATGATGATGAAGATGGTGATGATGATGAATATGGTGATGATGATGAAGATGTTGATGATGATGGTGATGGTCATGAAGATGATGATGATGATGACGAAGAAGATGTAATGATGGAGATGTTGATGAGGAACCTAGAGATGACAATGATGATGAAGATGTTCATGATGATGATGATGTCGATGATGATGAAGACATTGATGATGATGGTGATGGTGATTGTGATGGGGATGAAGATGATGACGATGATGATGATGATGTTGATGTTGATGTTGATGAGGAACCTAGAGATGACAATGATGATGAAGATGGTGATGATGATGAAGATGGTGATGATGATGAAGACGTTAATGGTGATGGTGATGGTGATGATGATGGTGATGATGATGATGACAAGTCCCTCTAAGTGGTTATATATAGGAATCAAGCATCAATCTCCAACCATAAATGAGCATGTTTTAAAATAAATTGCTAAGATATGTATCTAAGAGTCTAGAAGATCTATATGCATTTTTTCATCAAAATTGGTCAAGGAGATTCTAGTATCTAGTTAGAATATATTAGTGGAAACCCTAGGTTGATGACATGATGCTTGGGTATAGGCAAAAACCAAAAATATAGCTAGATTTTGGTGAGCATTGAGCATGGGGAACCAGATCTATGAATATGTGTATTGTTAATTATAATTTTGTTGGTTGGAGCCAATAACCAACATAATCAACACAATATAATAGTTTTTTGGGTCAGGGATATACCTCAAGGTACCCAAAGCATGAAAAAAGTTTGGGTGGGCACAAAACCAAGAGAACAAAAAATGTTGAAGAGGACATGTGGGGTGGGAGGTCGGCCTCCAAAAACTCAAGCTTTGACATGAGTGAGGTAGGTCTAAAGCAACTTAGCTCATACCAAATGAGAGAAGTGGTGGGGAGGTATCTAGGTCTCTAAAGCAGCTTCTCTCATACCATAATTGTGAAAAAATATAACATAACCTTACACATAAAAAGTGAAGTTATTAATTGTCATAATTGTAAGGAATCTAGTATCATACTAGTATACCCACTTTAAGTCCAAATACCCCCTAATGAGGGTACGTGTGGTGGTTCACGGATTCTAGGGCTAGATTAGGTTAATAGGGATAGATTAGGTTTCCAGGATTCTAGATCAGTTTCCTAGGGTTCGATTAGTGTTTCTAGGGCTAGTTTAGGTTTCTAGCACTAGATTAGGTTTATAGTATTCTAGCTTAGTTTTCTAGTGTTAAATTAGTGTTTCTAGGGTTAGTTTCACTTTCTAGGATTTCTAGGGCTAGATTAGGTTTGTAGGGTTATATTAGTGCTTCTAGCGCTAGACTAAGTTTCTAGGGATAGATTAGGTTTCTAAACATTAATGACAAATGGTGAAATGATGACATGGCAGATGGATGTATCTCTATGTATGTATGTATGTATCTCTATGTATCTCTATGTATGTATGCAAAATACATGTATGTATGTATGTATGCAAAATACATGTATGTATGTATGTATCAACAAAAAATGCATGTACCAACAAAATAACATAAAACTACACATACCTTGATGTAGAACATAACATTATTTCATGCAATTCTTTCTCTTATGTAAAGTTGACTGGCCTCATTCAATAAATCCATCTGGATCCTCTCTGTTGCTAATTGTCTCCATCAATCTCTCGTGCTCTAAATGAGGCAGGTAGTAGCGTACCTTGATTGAGCTCTTGCTTGACATTGTCTGAAGATGGATGTTTGTGCCAACAATCAAGTTTGTGAACTGATACACCACTGAACCTGGTTTGTAATCCATGAATACATGCCCACTAGTCTTTCTTGACTTCCCAACTAGTGTAAGATATTCCCCCTTAACCACCATCGAGCCAATAGGAAATTCAATGCCTTCATCTTCGATTAATGATGCATAGAGGGTTTGATTACCTTGGATGCACCGTGCGAACCAATAATCCACGCCCCATTCATTGTCTTTCGGGGAAACAACTGCGTATATGTGTCCTGGTTGTACAAGATCTGAGATATGGTCATAGTCTGTCGAAATCGATGACCGACCCTACTCTAACTGGGTTGTTTCAACAACTACACATTGGTATACTGCAAGTGACACATGATCCCATTCATAAACCCAGTCCATGCATTCGCATTCATCCCATTTGCCACTGTTGCAGGGGCTGTAAAAGCATGCAAGCTTTCACGTCCATATTTCAAATAAGGGGTTGTTTGAGCTTCGAACTGAATGAAATCCACTTGTTTCTTGTATTGTGCCGCAACTATAGGAACACGATCGGTCTATGTCAACCACCCGCCAAAAAATTCTTACCACACGTCCTACCACTAATGATGTTTGTTGATCTCTTGCTCGGTCTGACATTGTTGCAGAGCACCATTGAACTATGGATTCTGCATCTAGGATATGAGGTTCCCTGTCAAACCTCATCTCTTCCCTTTGTAGTGTGGTCTTGATGCATGCACTGGCCCCATCATGCTCGCCTTTTTGCAAAATCCACAATTGACACTATGGTTCCAACAGGAAATGTCTCCCTGCATTTTCTGTACTGGTCATCTTGCCATCACGCTACATGCACATGTTGAACATACTGCTTTTTTTTCTCATATAACTCTATCAAGAAGTCACATACCAGTACCTGTTATCCTGAAAAAAGGGAAATATTACAATGTGGCATTTGGAAAAATGTATATGTCATAAATTGAACATGTAATATGAAAAATATGCAATATTCATTTGTACCCGTGACTTCACTAATGCAATCTTTTTACTTTCCCTGGCACTGTCTAATTGATAGGTTATGTACCTGAAGCTCTGCATCTCCACGCACATTCTGCAAAATTCGTGCTTCTTTCTTTCATGGATGTAATGGTTCAAAAGAGAAAACCCACTACACCTAGAACGTGTCCCATATAGACACGATTTTTCATAATATTTTTGTCCTTCTAGCCTTGGACACATGATCTTGTGGATAAAGTCTCTTGACGCATTTGGTGGTAGTATGGATCCATTGCAGCCCTGCACAATGTTAGTATGCAAATCACAAAATATATGTTTATAAGTGTCATAATAATATTCACATTCTACGTGGTATCTACAACAACAGGTCTTCCGATCAATGCATATACAAACGTACCATGGTTTTCATTTCTCAAAGGACCTTTGGCCCAGGTTCAATTGTGTGTGCTCATTCTTGAATCTCTCATAGAGTTCAGTCTGTGTGGTGTCAAGGAAGTGTTTAACATGGGGTTCACGTTCAGTAGAACCTATTCTCAGCTTTAGCACGTCTCTTTGGTTTGATGAAGGTCTAGTATGATCATGCCAAAATTTTTGTACTAACTCCTTGACAAAATCAATTAGCTTCCTATCTGCACGAGGAAACCTACCAACAAAATCCCAACAATCGTTTCCACCCGGAGTGTCAATATTTTCTCTTATAACAGAGTACTTTTTAATAGTTTTTCTATTTAATTTGAGTATGTGAGAAGTGTGTGATAGCAAGCGACGTTGCCTTGTGGACTTGCTGATTCCACTAAAACACGACGAGCCACATAAATATCTTTTGTACGAGACGTCTTCCCAATCGCATTAAATGCAGATTGGATATTTCTAACAATATGACTGCTAGCCTTTGAATTTTTAACCATCTTTATGCCCAAAATTATCCTAACAACAGCTAAACAACGAGACTTTCACAAACGAAGCAATAATTGACATTTACCTGCATCACCTTTGGATTCAAAATATTCTTTGACAATTTTGTTGCATTTCCATTCGATAGTGTGTTTTGGAAACTTACCTTCAAGCCTCGACATAGTACTTTCATACACATGAATACGTCTAGGAGTTCCTCTTCTTGCACTAGACAGTCGAGGTAGGGAGGGTGGACATGAGACATGAATACCAGAGCTTGTTTGTTGTGGTGCTTCGTTTACAGGTTGGGAGATAATGGGAGTGTGGTCGACATGGTTGTGGTCTTCTTGGGGAGATTAAAAATTAAGCAAGGCTTGTATGTCCATCTCTACACATGCAGCATCTCCCAAAATTCTTTTGTCGTGAGGAACTGCAGCATGATTCGTTGATGGATTGTTGGTTGGAGATTGTGTTGATGTTGGAATTTGAGTTGGGTTCGTTGGACGCGACCACTTTACCTGTGGTTCTGAACAAGAGGTTGTCATGTCAACAACTGTGTTAGGATCAGTTACAGGATATGGGGCAATGATAGGACCATGTCTCAATCTTTCCATTCCCAACCTGGCCTTTTCTCTTAAGTCATTGACCTTTTCAATGGGAAGATTCCTTCTATATTTTTTTGTTGCATTGCGTGAGTTTCCCATCTCCAAAATTATCTTGAACAAAACTATCTGGCCTACCCCTATAAAAGAAACAACAAATAAGATATTAGTGCCATTATACAATGAACTTGACACATTCCAACATAACTTACCACTTTACAAATTAGCACATACAACTACATACTATGTTGGTTTATTTTTGTTCGAATAAACATCATTATCCCTTACAATTCCAATCAATATAGATGATGGTTGGTCAAGTGTAGAGTGGAGAAACTAGTGTCTTGCCTAGCCATGAATTCATAAAAATTATGGTAGTAACACCCTACAACAGAGATGGCTAGAGATGCCTTGGGAATAGTTTGAAACTTTTTCTACATCAAATAAGGTAAAGAGAATAAGTTTACTAATTACACAATCAAGAGGTTGCAAATTCCCCCAATGAATTCTTATTGGTTTACATCATATTTTTCACCTTAATTAGTTGCATTTTTTGCTTTCTCACTTAATGTTATCAATTCTAAATTTTGCACCTAGTTTGATTGCTTTGTCTTCATAGTGGAATGGTATATCCTTCGATTTTTAGGTAGTGGCCTTTACCATCATAAATTACTAGGTTATATAACACCTTAAGGAGTTGAAGAAACAACAACAAACTATTTCCTTATCTATAAACCTTGAGATGATAGAATGTGATTTTGAGTTTAAAATACCCATGGTTGAATTCAACAATGCATCACAATAGGATGAATGTATACTTTGTATTGTGCAAAACATTAAGGAGGATGCAAAGGTTTCTAACAAGGATCATGGTCTTGGGAAGGGTGAATAGGGGGAATATAATTTGACCTTTCAATGTGCAATATCTAGGGTATGGAGGTGTTGGAAAGTAGGGAACTAGGGACTATACCAACAATGATCATTTTGGATAGAGCATGACGTGGGAAAGTCTTGTTTTTTGGAAAAAAAATCATTATTAAAGGTGAGGGGATATTGTAAGGATGGTAATTATGGATGAATATTATCATATTTGGATTCATAGAGAAAGGAAAGGTGCATATATTTACATATATCCTCCAACCATACAATGGTATTGAATAAGAGATGAGCGAGTTGAGGTTTTATGGATGAGTGAAGTGATATTTTTAGTCATGTTTAGTGAGTGTGTAATATTTTTTGCTAACATAATATGAGGTGAAAAGAACAAAATTAACTTGGGAACTAATTACACAATGAGGAGGTTGCATACTTCATCTTGTCTAGTGTTCATATGAGTTTTTTTAGATGTGAACTTGGGAATTCTTCTTGTCAAATTCATTGTTGTCTATGTATGGATATTGCTGTAGGCATATGATAAAAACAAAAAGGCATGGGAGAATCTCAAATCTTGTGAATGAAAATAATTATTTACAATTTACCATACCTCTATAGAAATGATCTCCACTTGCAATGGAAACTGGTAGCTCGAATGTATCCACTAAATTCCAAGACCAATGAAGATGTTTGTTAGATTACAAGGGTGATTTTGTGTCCAATAGATCAATGAGTGTCCAAAATATCAATGAGTGTGAGCCAATAAGAAACCTGTAAGAGCTTGAAACCCGCGGAAGAAATGAAACCTGTGTTTTTTGGTAGAATTCCCAAGAAACAGAGAACTCTATTTTTTTTAATTAGTAACAGGCACGTGCACGCATGCTTAAACACGTGCACGCATCTTTTTAGCATGTACACGTCACTAGCGCGCACGTGCTAAAACACATGCAAACACCCTTGTATAACATTTACACCATTTATTCCCCAACGTTTACACTATTTAATGCCAAACCTTCCCCCACTTCGAAAATATTTGCATAAATTGGAATCGGTGATGAAGTTTGAAGGGTGGGTCTTAATTTTTATTGGAAGGGATTACTCTTTGCGTCTTGACACATTTGATAATTTATGGTTGTCTATGCGCCTTGACCCAATTGATATTGTAAGGTGAGGATGTGCATGCATAATAATCCTTATTTATAACTATGCGATGAGGATTTAAATGGAAGAGGATGTAAAGACATGTTATTTTTATACGTATTTTGATGGGAAGTGTTGAAGAGAAATGTGGTGATAAGCCACATATGTTTGGAAGGATGGAGGGAGGTTACATGATCATGATCATGCCACGCATCAAATTGAAGACAATTCCTGAGCCAAAAATTGTTTTTTTAAATTTTATTAATAACCATTGTGGTACTTTGGTACAAATGTTTTTTCTAACTCATTGTTTCTCCATATTGTGTGCCTACTTCCACTTCTCTATATCAATCCATAAATCAACCTCTGCTTGGTTTGTGGTTATAGTTGCATGCCATTATTTGTAGTTGCATGCCATTGAGTGTTGTTTAGAGTTTTCGTGTGTCTGTGACATTCATGCAATAAATGAAGTCTTGAAGAGGACTCATCAAAGAGGCAATTTGAATTTCATTTTGACAAAAAACATATTTTGTAAAGATCAAATGCCATGAATGCATCCTCAACCTACCATGCAAGACCATGGATATGTTGAAAAGCATTGAACATCATCGAAGAATGAAAACAAGTTCCTCGAGATCTTATTGAAGCATATTGAGCTCAATTGAATTCCACTTGGGCCTTAATTGAAAATTCTAGACCTCAAGCATCATCAATAACACAAAGAATCCATGACACTATCCCTTTGCAAGGAGCCTTTTTCATATGAATTGAATATTGCTGCCAATATAAT